>MQRK01167467.1:24539-35200 GCA_001938485.1 Girardia tigrina | reverse complement strand
GGAACTCAAAGGAGGGTATTTGATAATGATTTTCGGGTTTTGATTAGTAACTTTGATCACCATTATGAAAGGACAATTACTGAAGCACTCTTGATAAAGTTTCTTAAACCTAGTCTAAAAGTGCAAAGTGATTCGTCCAATCATATTAGAGTATTTTGACGTAACACACTGTGACGTAATGGTCATCTTTCTATATAAACAATAACTTTCTAATTAAATACAGAACTGAAGATGCCACAAAAGTGGCGAAACATGTTTTCAAATAAAAATTTAAAATTAAAATGGTGTTATTTTTGTTTATTTAAATATAGATACATAATTTAATATTTTGTTTAATTTGAAGTTTTATTATTAGATTTATAAATATTAAATTTATAGTATTATTAATTTTTTGTTTTAGAATATTTTATTATTTTTGCAAAATCTTTATTTTAACATAACTTATGTAAAACTGCTTTATTTCGTAATTCAATTAGAAATCTTGTCTTTTTAAATTTGTTACTTCAAATTCTAATTAAAATATTTAATTAATTAAAATTTTATTAAAAACCTCTTTTATTTCAAATATTATTAGTCTTGCATTTTAATTTTTTCAAAAATATTTTTTATTAAACACATTTTAATTATAACTTTAAGTTTTGTATTTTAATTTACAAGTCTTTATATATAAATTCATTGTCGTCTTTTATTTAAATTATTTTATAATAACATTCCATTTTTTTCTTTTAAAAGTTTATATTATCTTATTTTATTCTAATCCTAAAATTTTGATATTCAAATGTTGGAAATATTGTTTAATATTTTGGAGTTTTCTGTTAGATTTTAAATTCAAAAATTTATACGAGTTTCCAAAAATCCTCACAGCAATAAAGTCAGATAAATCGCATGACAATGAACATTAACAATGCTATTAAAAAGTTTTCGATCGATGCTTTACATCAGTGGTTCCCAAAGTGGGCGCTACCGCCCCCTTGTGGGCGCTGCAGCAATCCAGGGGGGCGGTGATGGCCACAGACGGCATTTGGGGGCGATGAATATCTGTAAGGGGGCGGTGATAGTATAAAAGAAAGAAGAAGAAATTAATTTTCAGGGGGCGCTAAGTAATATTTTTTCTGGAAAGGGGGCGGTAGGCCAAAAAGTTTGGGAACCTCTGCTTTACATGAACCATTTTAAAGAACATGAACTAATAGTTACTTAATGCATGTAAAGTTGATAAAAGTTTGAGTTACTGTAGTTCCCTACTTTATAAATAAATAAATATTTGAGATAAATACAAATATAGAAATATTAAAAAAGTAGATTAAAACAATAATTAATAATTATTATAACTAGTTAGGTAAAAAAATATTCCAGTGAATCCTTTAATATTTGGTCGTTTATCTGAAACAGAATATCAATCCAGAGTTCTTCAAGTGATTTAGCTAACTAATCCTAAAATAACCCTTATCAACCAAATTCGTTTTTGATTATTTCTGTAATGATCGCAACCAATATAAAGAATTTCTCCCGTTCATACACCCATCTATTTACTCAAATTCAGATTTTTGAATTTGTGGAATCTAAGAGAGTCAAGCGACAATCGATTCGATTAATGTAGAGTAATTAATTTGTTACAACTATCGCAGTACCAATTTTCCTGTTAAGTGACAATTACAAACTTCTTTTTATATTTTTGTTATATTGTCAACGAGATTGTGTTGAATGACCGAAATTAATTATTACGAAATATATTATTTTAAAGTACAATAAATTTAAAATAAGTTGGTGTGAGGAATATTTTAAATGCTATGTACGACGTTGTATGTAGTATTGTGTTATTTTTCATTTTCAATTGAAAGTTTTTTTTATTTTAAAATGAGTTTTTTCAATTAAAATTCAGATTTTAAATGCTTTGAAATTAAAAAAATAAAGAAAATGAAACATTCTCAATTTTGAATGAAAAACAATCTCATTTTAAAATAAAAAAACTCAATTTAAAAGGAAAAAATCTTATTTGATTAATGAAAATTATTTTGTAATCATTTCGGTCTTATGGGATTCGTTAATTGGAAATTCGGTCATTTGACTGGATCCCATTGTCAACAAATTCCTTATACAATTTTTACTAAACATAGTTTTCATTCGAAGTTACTTGCGATATTTTTATTAACATTTATCTCAGTTATTTATAACCTTGATCAGTCAGAAATCATTGATTTATCAAGATTCAAAGATACTTATAACTCTCACAACTGTATACCCTTAACTACAGAACAAGAATTAGCAGTGACTGTAAAGGAAACAATCTCAAAAATTCATAATAATTGAAAGTGCTTTCTTTAACAAATATATTGATAATTCATAACTATAACGGAAAGATAAGAAAAGTACAAGAAAAGAAATTTTTTCGATCGCAACAACCAGAAACAGGTTGATTGGTTTTTTAAAGAAATACACGTTACTTGCTTTATTTTTCGTTAGAACTGAATTGTTAGGTTATTGCCTTTCTCAGATCGTCTTGATTATTAACGTCTCCAATTAGAGATTTGATTTTTTTATTATTGACTGGTTGTAAATTGCAGGAATTGGTTGAGGAAAGACGAAATTGTTTAATTATTATTTCTTTCGGATCTAGTTGTTGTTCTTCGGAACTTTCTTTTACTGATTCGAAATTGAGGGAATTGGCTAAGGAAATGGTGAAGTGATGAAGGTTTCTAGGAAACGTCTTATTCTTCTAATTCAAAATCCAAAAGAAAATGCTGTTGAGCAATTAATTTGCTAAGAAAAACAAGTATGCAAAAGTGATACAAATAAAGAAAACGTCACATTCGTAAAGAAAAATATGCGGTGTCTTGTAATGTATTACAGTGACTTTAGCTACATAATACAAGGAGGTAAATTCGAAAAATGGATGTTTTCAGGTTGTATGATTTTCAATATTAAAAGTGTCATATTTATTATTAAAAAAATTACAATTAAACATCAAATAAATTAATATAAATTTATTTAGAAATATCTCTACTCTCCAGAAAATTTACCTCTAAAAGGATCCTCACGATTAGAAAGTCAAAATAGCAAAAAACGTCAACCAAAATCTGCAAATAAACAAACTCAAAACAATGCTCCAAAAACGAAAGACACTGGGAAAAAGAAAAAAATAGATGAATCGAAACTCATTGTTCATTCAAAGACATGTGCTAAACTTACGGATTTTTGTATAGATCTCTCCTTTTTCAAAACTGGTAAAGTCTGTTATGATCAAATTTTGAAATCGGAAAATATAAAGACGAATGTAGAAGACAAAAATTCTGAAAATTTTAAAGTTCTTTATTTTATTATTTAAAATAAAAATAATTCATTTTTATATTATAGGACAAAGAACTAAAAGTCAAAAAAACTAGTGCAAAAGGTAAATAATTATATACTATTTAAATGGTGTAAAATATTATGTTAAACAAACTCCTCCATTTCTTGTATTTTTCCTCTCATCCATTTCTAATTCCAACGAACACATTTTATTCATCAAATAATTTATTCCTCTGTAATTATTCTTTACTATTCTTTATACAGCTCAGGAATGATCAACTTCCTTAACAATCATTTCACCAAAATTATACGGTCATATTTCATCCAACTTTCTTTAACAATCTTCGAAACATTTAATTTCCTGTACAATCTTAAGAATATAAGTTCGTCCTCTGCATATGTAAAAATTCTTTAATAATTATCTTATATAAATAAGTCTCTGTATAAAAATCCTTTCTCTAGATCATGTGTTTTATTCTACTCTGAATTTTAAGGTGATTTTTTCTAATAAGTATTATAAAAATCTTGGTGCCATGAAAATTTCACCCACGAAAATTCTAATTTTTCTAATTCTAATAATTCTAACTCTAAATCCATTTCTTTGGGTAGAATCTTCGTGGTCGGAATTTTCATGCGTAAAATCTTCGTTGGTGGAATTTTCGGACCACTAAACTCTCAACATCGTCAACCTCATTATATTTAATTGAGTTTAAGAGTTTCACTTTCTCCAATAACGTTCTGTACATCTGATACTTATCTTCATGTCATTTTTCAAACTTCCTGAGTAAGGTCAAAAGAGTTTTTAGTTCAAATCCGATGCTCTTCACTAGCTGATGCGGCTGTCTAATTAAAGAATGCCTGAGATATAATAAATTCCTTACTTCGGAACTATCAGTATCATCGATGCAAATCTTTGAAGATTATCTTCCACTATTCATGATTCTTCAAATGTTGACACCTTCAAGGAATCCAACATCAACTTTTTCTATATTTTCTAAATTATACTTTATAAATAAATTCATTGAAGCTACCTTTTCTATCATATTATCATATGTTCCTTCAATTTCTCTTAAATCTTAAGAATCTCGTCTACTTTTCTTACTTTTTAAAAACTATTTTCTTGAGGAATTCAAACTTTTCCAAAAATTCAAAATATTTTTCCGTGTACTGTTTTCGTTTTTCTTAACTGAACAAAGACTTTGTTTCTAGAGCGAATAAGCAGCTTTTTCTCTATTCTATTCCTTCAGAGATGATCGAAAAACTTTTTTTCTTGACTGGTAACCAGAAAATTCGATACGTAAAATTTGTCGCAAGCCTGATAAGATCGTTTATTACTATGAGGGGTTAGTTTTAAGCTTCGCCAAACTTAAATGCTGTTGATTAAGTCTGCTTATATTTGCAACAGGTACATACCGTTTTGGTCCCAGCCATTTTGGTACTACCGTTTTTGTCCTTGGTAATTTTTTATATAAAATATTTAGCGATAGTAAGTATAATCTGTTATGCTGAATTTGTGTAATTGCCAAATGTTTGCTAAATTCACGAACTAAGCCATTTTTAAAAAAAAATTTTTAATTCAATTATGAAAAAAATATGTATTTAAAATATTCAGATATGAAAACATATGTATTTAATATAAAAAAATCAATTTAATATGAAAAACTATAAATTTAACCATAAAAAAAATCTCAATTTAATATGGAAACAAGTTTTTAACAACATACGTTTGCAATTCAGCTTGTCACCAAGGAAGATTTTAAATAAGTATGCATACAATTTTACATTTGGAGTCTATTTTGCATAATAAATTAAGATTTTCTTCAAATTTAATTTATATTTTTTCATATTAAATGCAGAATTTTTCATATTTAATTGATATTTTTTCATAATAAATTGATATTTTTTCAATTTACGAATTTAAAATACAATTTTTATTTTTTGAAATACAATTTTTTATATTTTGAATGATATAGTAATAGTATAATATTAAGTAGTTTAAGTTTGCAACAGTTAATTGAAAATAAACCTAAGTGTTTCAAATTCTGAAAGAACTTTAACAAAGAACTTGGTTGATTTTGAAAAGGCATGCACGCCTACAGCAGGAGGGTCATTCCCTGATGTAGATGTAAGAAATAGTTATAATCACATCTGTCAAAGTTTCATCAGAAAAGTCAACAAGATAGGATTAAAGAATGAATATGAAAACAACATTGACATTAAACTGCTAAAAATCTCTTTATATCTGCCAATGATTTCAAGAATGTTTTTGACATTCTTGCTGCAACATTCCCTGGTTAGAAAAGCTACAATTATATTCTTACATATTTCTTACCAACTTAAATTGAAGGTGTCTTGGTAGAGCTTCTTAGTTTCAGATAAGATGCTACTGGTGAACAAATACCCGAAATTAAAAAATGTTGTGAAGATTTTCACAATGCCGCAGTGTTTGGTTCTTGTTGATTTGGATTGGAAAGAGAGGGATTTTGATAAAGACTCAGTTAGGTCGTACAGCGGTTAAAAAGAAAAGAAATGCAATCACTGTTACAATGGCTGCGCAAGAGTATTACATGAAGAGAAACTGAAATATCTCCGGAAACTAGCTAATTTCCAACGAATGTTATTATTAGAGTGAACCAAAAGTCTTTTCGTATTTTTTATTAAAAATTTAAACATAATTTTACAACAAATAAAAAACATTTAAGTTTCAAAGTAAAGGCCATTTGAATCTATATCTTGAACCCATCTATGGGCAAGTTGTGCGATCCCGCTGCGGTACCAATTCTTGTTCTTAGAAGAGAAGAACTGGTGACACCCGTTTTACACCTCAGCCAGATTATTGAAGCTGCGACCACGAAGAAAGTGTGCCATAGAGCGGAAAAGGTGATAGTCGGATGGCGCAAGATCCGGACAATACGCTGGGTGTGGAAGAAGTTTAAAGGCGTCGAGATTTTTGATTTTTTCCTTTGTTTGTTTGGCGGTGTGCGGTTTTGCATTGTCCTGTTGTAGAAAAACAAGACTTTCGATTGATCAAAGCGGGGTATTTCTCGCCAAGTGCCGCATACATTCGATTAAGATGGGCGCAGTAAAGGTACGAATATTTAAAACCAGCCCGAAGTGAATCACGCCTTCGAAATTCCACCAAATACACAAAAGTGCCTTCCTTGAGAAACGATCTTGTTTCGCATACCGGTTTCGCCATTTGAACGGGGTCCAACCATTGATTTTGTTGGTCTGGATTACTGAAGTAAACCCACTTTTCATCGCAAGTTACAATTCGACGGATGAAACGGTCATCGCGTGGATTTTCAAGCAATTTTTGACAAGTTTCGAAACGTTTTTCGGCTTGAATTTGTGTCAATTCATGAGACACTTCTCGACATCGTTTATTGACCTGGCCAAGAGCGTGAAGGTGTCGTACAATGGATATTTGAGGAATATCAAGTTCGGCCGACAATCTGCAAGTACTTATTGACGGATTTGTCTCGACGACTTCACGAATTGCTCCGGAATCTACGGTGATAGGTCGGCCTAAACGTTCATTGTCTCCAAGGTCAATGTCGCCTTCGTTGAATCTTTTGAACCAATTTTGTGCAGTACGATTTGAGACCACATTATCGCCTTCAACTTCGCATATCTTCTTTGTTGCTGCAGTTGCGTTTAAGCCATGTTTCCAGTAATGGTGTAAAAGAACACGAATTTCAAAATTTTCCATGATTTTTCTAAAAGACCATAAAAATTATATTAACGACTAATTAGAAGTTTTAATATAAATTGTGATAGAGCAGTTCAAGAGCTTTAAAAACATATAACACATGTATATAAAATATCTTTATTTGGTAATAAGAAACAATTGAACAAAAGACGTAGAAAATACGAAAAGACTTTTGGTTCACCCTAATACTTTACTTTTGATTTTTAATTTTTTACTTAATTTTTGTTTTATATTTGTGTCTTACCTATTTACTATTAATTTTTATTATTATTAATCATGCGCTTGTGTCGAATTTCCTGTGTCAAATTTTCTAGTATCGAATATTCATGGAACATTTTTGACACCATCCTTCATCTTAATCTGAGTATCAATTGTATCGTGGAATCATCGCATACACATTGATCTACAAAAGTTGGTCCCATCTGATAAAAAAATACTAATATTTAATGACAATCAAAGTCGATTGACACATGTCCTACGATAATTTCTTAAAACTTGCTTTATGAAACATTTATTCGAATAAAACCACTCATAGCTCACAAGTCTCGGCATGTAAAATGACCAACAATGATTAAAATATTTACATCTTGTAGTAGTAATAAATGTTCTTAATAATCCACAGATTATACATTAATCTTAATTTTAGGAGACCCCAAAAAATCTGCAGAAAAAGCCAATAAGAAGGTACCAAAGTCCTCGATTTCGAGCACAGAAGAAACCAAACCGATCGAATGTCACGTTGTCATGAAATTACTGACAATATCGAATCCAAAATCGGCTGAACTAATTTCTATGTAACCTTTGATCTCTGACAATACGATTTACATTTGTCTCTCTTTTGGTGGAAATAAATTATCATAAATCGACAAAGAATAAAGACTGAACAAAATATATTTAAAATTAGTCTAATCTTTCTAAATAAGAAAAAAGAAATGTTATATATGTCATTTTTATTCTATTTTTATTGTAAAGCATTACAAGGCAATAAAGAACAAACTGTTTTAATGATCGTGTGCGGAATAAAGTAGACCCAGAGATATGTCCATAATAGTATGATCAATAAGGAAAATAAGATCGCCTCCCATGAAATGTACACATTCCTATAACTATGCATCAGTCTTTCTTTCGGAATTTCGTTTTTATCTGATTCCAAATGGTCAAATTTACCAGTTGAATAATATTGAGCTAATCTGTCATTTTTCTCTTTGTATATCTGATACATCCATTTTTGTAATTCATAGGACGATGACATTGGAATCTAAAAACAAGATAGAACTCAAACTTACTTTCAAATGTAACAGAGATATCGATGGGTTAGAAATAAGGAGAATACATTCAGAAAATTACTGTGTTTGAAGTATTTAACACATTTAAACATATTAATTGTAAATTAGTAAATCAAAAAAATATTTGTCTATATCCTTTTTTTATGCGAACAGAAGTCTATTTGAACAAAAGAATTTTTTGTTATCTTTTCTATAAGGCAAAATTACTATTACATTTTTAATCAATTTATTATGTTATTAGTAACTATTTCAATCTTGTGTAGAAAGGAAAATTTTATACAATAAAATTTTTACAACTCCATTTTGCAATTAAATAGTTACTAATCACATAATAAATTTATTATAAAGCATGGAAGGAAAAAAGCAAAACATTTATATTTAAAAGCTGAACGTCATTTTTCAAAATGTATTGTAATTAATTTCAACGGAATGACGAATGCCATTTTCAGACTAAATTAACATAAGTTTTTGCAGCTTACATATGAGAATGATGATTAATCAATTATACAATAAAGGATCCATTTAACAGAGAAGTTGAGTGTGAAGCTTGAATATTAATTTTAGGATCCATGGATCTTATTCATAGGGTCTCACACGTTACTCTCTCCCAGTAATTTTTAAATCGATTACACAGAATTTGAAAATTTTTTTCTTCGATTTTATTTTTACATTTTAAAATATGTTCGGCAATATTGTTCCCATTATCCAATCGCTCTTTGATCCGTTTGCAGAGATGACGAGATGTCTCTCCAATGTATGTGGCGTTACACCCATTACATGTATATTTATAAACAAGATCAAGGTATTTGCAATCAGATTTTTCAAAATTGATGATTTTGAATATTTAAAGCACAAACCGAGAGGAGTGCGAGATTTATTGCTGAACATATCACGAATTTTATGATTGTTAAATAATTTTTAGATTCATGGTATTTGCAATCAGATTTTTCAAAATTGATGATTTTGAATGTTTAAAGCCCTCTGATTCAAGTGGGTTATAATTTGTATTAGGGGAAATGGCATGATGGATCGTATTATTAAGATTTTTGTTATTACTATTTTTGACTCAAAATTTTATCTAAGTTTGATGAGTTAAATTTTCGATAAATGATTTCGACTATCCATTTTTATTTAATAAACTTGTTAATTTATTTAAACTTTCAATTTAATGCATTTTAAACATTTTTTTAAACATTTAAGTGTACAAAGTGTGAAGAAAATTGATTTAGTAAAAAGCCCTCAAAAATAGGTTTCTAAATTCCATTGATACATATATAGAAAACAAGCTAATTATAAAACTGAAAAAAAACAGTTTATTCATTGATAAATAAATTGAAAGAATTAGTTTCAGATATTTAAAAGTGTATTAAGTTCAATTTTATGAGAAATTATCATTATTGTGTGACGTACTGCTTGTCTGAGAGTTGTAGAGACTAGAGAATTGTGTTATATTCATTGAAAAATTACAGTGAGGAATTTGATTTTTGTTGTCTGGGAACTGTGTATTTAAATTCTGTGCGTTTAGGGATTACTGAAAAACACTTCTTTTAGGGATATCGAATTTGCATATAATAATAAAATCTATAGTAACTCTAAGTAAAATCTGACTGCTTCCTAGACATATAAAGCCGAACTGGGTATATAGAAGAAGTTTTGTAAAAACACATGCTTACTGTTCCATCTACTTCAAATTTCAAGATGAAATTATGCTCAATTTTATGATGGTCCACAAATCTGAAAGCTTATTAGAAATAACAAATTTATTGAAGTTATTTGGAGCGGAAAATTAAATGTTTGGCGAAAAGTGAAAATCAATTAAATGTACAAAAGTTTAAAGCAAATATGTGTACGTGACTGAATGTTAACAAAAAATAGTAAATCGTTTCAATTTAATAAATTTGTTTGAGTGGATCGGAGTTTTGTGATTCTTTATAATAAAATTTGAAAATAGTAGCATGATTAAATTAAATCTAACTTATCTTGTTTGTTTGGAATTGGAACACGTGAGAATTTTCAATGGATACAATTCGAAAAAAAGATAAACAAATTAATTCAAAAATCGGTCATATTTCAACGATTAAAAAACATGAAGACAAATATTTTAAGTGCATCGAATAAATTGTATAATTTGGATTTATCTGATCAAAAGTTATTTGATTTATTATGATGCCGATAGAGATTGTAAAATAATCGTATTTGATTTCGATGATGAGTCAGTCGTTATAGGTTTGGAGAACGAAATTCTTGATGTAAATAAAGAAATATATTTTACGACAATATATTTCGACGGATCTACCGTCATCTTCAGGTCACTAATTAATAATCAATTCACCTGTATATAAATACAAAAATGATGATTATGTAATCGGTTGCATGAA
>MQRK01167467.1:434-12380 GCA_001938485.1 Girardia tigrina | reverse complement strand
AAATAAAAATTATTTTAAATTTCAATTATAAATAATTTTTTTAATAATTAAATTATAATTTAAAGTATAAATTATTTTTGTAATGATTAAATTGTATTTTAAATTTGTTTGAATAATAATACGTTAAAGAATATCATTAAAGATTATCAATCAAGAACGATGACGAGCTACGCAAGTTTTACGGAGAATTGTTGTAGTGACAATTCAAATTGTGATAATAATAAATGTAAAGGAAACTCAATTAATGTTCTTAATATGGTGACCAACGACCACGTGACTCCGAACATTAGAGGTCCAGAAATATTTGACGGATCTGAGTCAAAAGTTGAGGAGTTTATAAAGAGCTTTTAAAATGTTAATTAAGGAGTTATAGTATCTTTTCAATCGAAATTCATAAAACTACCGCATGTAATGCGAATTGAGAGCATTTTCTAAAACAAAACTCATCCTTTAATTTCGATTTACATAATTGAAGATTGATGAATAAAATCCATACCAACATTGCGATAACCTCAATACGCAGTAAGTTCAATAAGTCTGCTTAATATAGAAAAAAGTAGTGCCGCATTTTCAAATGTCTGCTGCATGATACATCAAATGAAGTACAGAAGTATTATCAAACTTTTTATTTTTCAAGGGCGAAAGCAAATAAAATAAATAATATGCTTCAAGATGCATACAAGAATGATTCTCCATCTTATGGTACAGGAAAAACATGGGTGAAGTATTCTTAAATTAGTCGCAATTCTGTATTTGATGATGAAAGAACGGGATGGCCTCAAGAGATTCCAGATGAAATTAAGAAATAACTAAAAATATAGTGAAAGATGAATGCAAAAATCTCTTTTAAAATGCTGTACATATCGTCTTATCAGTGTGGGAAGTCTTTGAACAATGGTTAAAGATATGGGTATTTGAAAACTCTGTTCAAGATATTTATCCATAAATAAATCGTTAAATGAAGTGTTGTGTTTTAATGTTAATTTAGAACTATATGAACAGTGAGGAAATCGTTTTATAAAAAGCAATTAAACAATTGATAAAACCACTCTTTCTATGTATTTACGGGAATCTCATCGTAAATCCAAAGAAAGAAAACTTCTGCATGAGCGGCCGTCAAATAAACTGAGATCAGGAAGAACACATCGAAAAGAAACAATGTTCACAGTATTTTGGGACAGAGATGGTGTAATAAAATTGGATTTCACCGAGAAAAACTGTACTATCATTGTAGCATACTACAGTAACTTGGTAACAGCTGCTAGACAGAGCAGACAAAAGGCTCGAAACACAACATTATGCCTATTGCGAGACAATACGCCACCACAAACAGCAAAAGTCACAAGATAGACAATTTTAGAGATTGTATTTATTTATTGACTCATACACCCTATAACCAAGACCTAGCGACTTCTACGTGCACCTGTATCTTAAGAAGCATTTGAAAGGCATTAAGTTTGACAGCAAAGTTGATTTTCTCAACAATGTTCGTATTTTTTTTTCAATAAATGTGAACCTGATTTCTTTGAAAAGACTTTTCAAGAGCTAATAATCTGCAGGCAAAAATGTATTGACAATTTATATTAAAATAATATATTGTATATTAATGTATAAAATATATTAATATATGGTTATAAATAATTAATAAAACATAAATTAAAAAATAAAACTGGAATCCGTTAGTCAGGATTTGAATCAAATACTCGATTCACGCAAAAATAATCAGACTAACTTTTGCGACCAAACAATTCCTTCCATGTACAATCAAATACAATTACGATTAGACTAGACGACGTCAGAACAATAATCTTGAGTTAATAATTCACCATAACCATACATTCAGAACAAATATCCAGACAAACGAAATTGTGAAAAACAAGATCACATTATCACAACTAATTGTTTACCTTATTCTAAAGAGAAATAAAATAACTGTTTGTTACTTTATCTCATTTCCTTAAATTCATGATGCAAAATTAACTCGATATAGTTGTTCGGAAATTAAATTCAAATTATTATATGAATTATTGTTATTTATCAAGACATTTATTTGTTTCATCCATTTGAAAGGCAACCTCTGAACTTTTTATTTGCATGTTGCTTGCGCATATATTTAGATATACATATGTTAACGAAATAATTCAATATTACAATCAAAAGTTTATTTAAAAGAAATTTAAATAAATAAAAACAAATTAAAAAGAAATTAAAATTAAAAATTAAATAAAATTTAAATAAATTAATTAAATAAGCGTTTAAATTTTGATTTAAACTCAGTTTCTTTCAAATAATTACTATTGTAATATGACTCAATGAGTCATCAATACAGTGTGTGTATCGATTTAAATTTGGGATCGATTAAAATGGTGTGCCGAATTACATTGGCAGGAATAGAGATATACTCGCTCTGATTGGTTATCCAATCAGAGCAAGTTTTGACACAAATTGATTTTGTTTGAATGTTCAAATTTCGCTCAATTCCATTTTGAAATGTTATTTAACAGCGAATTGTTCAATTTTCGAATTCAGACGTGTCTCGAATTATTATTGCCTGATAAAATCGAATTGTATAATTTTCGAATTTAGTTATTGTCTGATAAAAGAAATAAATTTTATTCGCTAAAGAAATATAAATTTGAAAAAAATATCATTATTTTTTTACTCGTTTTGTGAACAAATTTTGTGAACAATTAATCAATTTTAATAAAATGTTCTCATCTGATAAAATCATCAAATAAATGATTGGACTAAATGAACTTAATTTAAAAAAACAGGCCCAGCACAAACAGTCCGAGCTCAAATTTCTCAGAATCCTGCATACTTATAATACTGTCCGGTCTTCGGGGCAACCTGAGGATCGAGTGGAACAATAATAACATATTGTAAAATAAAATATATTTGTTTACTCTTTTTCGTTAAGCGAGGGACTTGTTGCACGTACCGAGTATGCAGATATTATAAAAATAAAATAATGATAACTTTAGCAAAATAACTAAATTTCAAGCATAACTCAAGTTAAAAATGGAATATTTGTTTTTTGAAAATGTTTTGTGAAAACAATTATTAAAGTTAATAAGAGTATTATTAAAAAATTAATGTAAGATTGGAATTTTAATTCTGTGAAAAAATTATTTTTGAATTTATTTCTTGTAACAAATTCCGAGAGCATAAATTAGATGTAAACCTATCACATCTTATCAAATTAAAATTCCAAAAAATCTGAAATAAATTATGGATGCGTAAAATTTATCCTTTACAGATCATTTGATAGAAAAAAACCAGAATTGCAATTGAAATTATACATTAAAAGAAACTTAAACAAAATTATAAAAAATAAATAAAATGCGATAAGAATCTCATCATTTCAATTTACATTATTTACATATCTTTCAATTACTAAACAAAATAAATTTGGTCAAGAAACAAATTAATTAAGATTTTGAGATTTTTGAAGAAGCTAAAGTCAATTAAATTATAATTAATAATCAGTTCTTTGGCTTAGAAAAATATTATATTCTTATGAAGCAAGATGTTAATGCATTAAGTGCTTGTGGTTGATAGTTTGTCACAAATAATATATTGGAGATGTAGTTTTTTTGCTTTTTAAAAGCATTTAGAAAAGATTTAAATTTTTTTTATTTTCATAGTGGTAAAATGTGATAGTTAAGATGCATAAAACTCACAAATAGGTAACGAGCAGCGTTTATTAGTTAATTCTTAATTATTAAAGAAAAATCCCCGATAAAAAAAAGTAAATAGAACAATTCTAATCACTGATTATAACAGATATCCTTGTTAATCTTTAATGGTGGACAATTTTTCAAAACACTCTCTAACAAGAATCACATTACAAGACAAGATCTAACTGATATTATATACTTTTTAACTTTCAATTTGGGAATAGTAACATTCAAAATGGAAAAGTAAATTTCAATTTGGAAATGAAGTTTCAAAAATAAGTATTTTAAACCTAAAATAAAATAATAGTTTTTTTTGAAGTTTCAAAAAAGTATTTTATAAAATTCATTTTAATTTCAGAAAAATTATACATTAATTAGAACATACATAAATTTTTTAAAAAATTAAACATTTCATGAAATTTATTAAAACTCGATATCAATCACAATGATCGAAAATAAGTCTTTATCATTTTAAAATATCTTTTTTGTATATTAATGTACTTTACTTTTTTGTTTACAAATCTTACATATTAATAAAGTCATTCAATCATTAACAATATTAATGATGCTCATTGAATGAACATTGAACATCAGACAATACTGTCATAGCAAATTTTCCAATTTCGAAATTGCTATATTAAAATTATTATACAACTATATTTTTTTGTTTTATTTTGCTAAAAAAAATTTTATTGTTGTTAAAAATGTTTAATAAAAAATCAGAAAATAATTTTCATTAATAGACAATTTATATCAAAAGAAAATAATTTCGTTCGTTGAGCTTATTTCTGCAAAATCTTTTACAAAAAAAAATAATTTATTTTTTTATATTTTTATTATTTATTAGGATCATTTTTATACTTAAAATTCAATTTTAATATGATTTATTAATATAATTTATAAATAGTATGGGTACATGACAATAATATCACCATTCAAAGGTTAACATTATATAAAAATAGATTATTTAAAAAATAATTTAGACGATCATTAATTTATAAACAATGAACCAAATTTAATAAACTAATGATTAAAATTATTAAAGCATTCAAAATTTTCCTTTTGTTTCCTAGATAGTTTCTGGTTCACCATGAACGTCAGTTCTCTACGAATAATCTAGAATAAGCTACGGGTTAAGCAGAATAAGCTCCCATACCAACCTAGATAAGAAAAGAAAGATTTCTCCCTGTGGTAATATTTCATTCAATGCGAAGCAAAGATAGTTCAGTCCCACAATTTCGGTCTCATATATTTTCATATTATGGAAAAATATAAAAGTTTAACTTGTCGTTTATAAAATCCATGTATTAATGATAATATATTCACATACTTTGTATGTATGTAAAAGAGCTAACTGAAACGAATGTTTCAATGAGCTCTTTTAGTGTAAAAAATGTATAAATATAATAAATTTGTATTTTTATATACAATAAACAAAATAAATAACTAATTGGTAGATCATAAAAGTTATCACAAAAGGGAATAATGTTAGATTGAATTTAATGAATTATTTGTTTAGATTCTGTTTGTTGATAGAGGAAGATGATGATGGATAAAAACGACGGAATTGTAAAAATTGAGGTTAAAGAAAGAAAATGTTGTTTTGAAATTGTAATTTTCGAATGGTTTTTATGTTGATTAATTTAAAATTGGACTTCACTCTGTTATTCTGTACACGCGAATAAATTTGCTGTTTAGGACAATAGATTAAGTTAAATCCACAAATTTTTATCGTAAACGCTTAACCACTCATGATTTTTAGGAAATAACTTGTTGTATTTTTGAATCGATAATTGCATCGATTTTTATATCTTTATATAATTTATGTAAAATATATATATTAGGTTGGTCGAAAAACATTGGTGGTTTTGGGACACAAACTTCAAAGTCGTGCAAATTCACAGAAACAAAAGTTTATTTAAAGTTTATTCGTTTAATTATTAATACAGTATGTATAAATGTTAATAACCTTGATATTGAGAGAATTTATTTTTTATTCAAATCACAAATTCCACCATCCTTGTAAAAATCCTTAGTATTTAGACACCTTTCTTGAGTGATACAGTTTAAAATTAACGTTTCAAATACTTATTATTCGAACAAATATAAATTATTACATTTTTATTTTATTTTAATAATAAATAAATTTCATAAATTATAATTTTACTTTTTAAATAAATTAAATTTTTATTCCTGAAATTCTGTTTAAATAAATCGAATCACAAAATATATAAAAATATCAATGCACCTCGAGGTAGAAGATACCATTCCTACAGAGAAAAACAATATACAAAATACAACACGCAACACATCATTCGAAATATTCCTCACACCTATAAATTATTAAAATAAATGACACCTATAACAAATAGCTAGCTATTTTATAATATATTCAAATAAATGGCAGTATTTAATACATAAACGCAGGGTTTTCGCTTGCTATAGCAATCAATTCGTTAATAGTAATCAATTATTTTTAGTGTATTTTAAGTGTAAATAGAAATGAACAAAATTGGAGTCAACTAAACTAAAATGAACAATTTGCGAGCAATGATTCATAAATTATAATCTAATAATAATAATTATTATTATCTGTTTAAGCAGACAGTAGAATCATTTAGATCTGCGAAAAAATTATCAATATAATAATTTATTCACGAAGTTATAAACATAATTACAAGTTCTTTCTAATCATTTATTTGCTTTTTAATTACAGTGATTAAAAGTAAATTTATTGTTAAAAAATAAAAAAAATGATATGGAATTATATAGAACTCCGAGTAGCTCTAGTAATCGTAAGTATAATCGAAATACGCTAAAAAAATTGACTTTTCCGCTATTGGTTTCTACCGCAAACTTAAAATCTGGTAAAAATATCAATAAGTTTAATAATTTACTAATATACAATGACTCTTCCGATTTTTTAATCCAAAAAATATTAAATGAAACTATTACTAAATTAAAAACCAAACTCATCTATTTAAAACTATATCTTTTGAAAACCATATATTTTGACAAATCAACCAGACTAATTTAATTATTAATAATAATTCAATTGTACTTAAATGCAAAATGACGATTATATATAAGTTGGACGAACATTGATTTTAGGATAACAATTTTGCACAACCCTTTCAACCAATAACTATAAAAATTCTCCCATTAACATTATTTCCTATGTTAACAAATATTACTCTTACTCACTTTTCGATCATATGTTTTTCTCCAATGTATGTGATATCGCACTCATGAATGTTTGTCTGTCTATCTGTCTGTACTCGATAGATTCAAAAACCATACATCCAATCGCCGTGAAAATTTTTGAAATTATTAGGTAAATCCCCGGGGAAGGTTTTTGAAAATTTTTTTAAATCAGAGATGAGATTGTAGGTGCTCCCAAACAAATATTCAAAAAAATATCAAAATAACATTACTCTATACACACACACATATATATATATATATATATATATATATATATATATATATATATATATATTAGGTTGGGGGAAAAAGTAATCCATTATTTTAATTCATTATTTATCGATCAAACAATTTCAAATTTATGCTCTTTGTCAAGGTAACATTTCACAGTAATTTCACAAAACTTTTTTTGCTTTTTTTTATTCAGTTCTGAGCTACAGGGTGTTAAAGATGGAAATCAAAAAAGAAAAAATTCGGTACATTTTACAGTTTTTATTCGATAAAGGCGAAAATGCAAGCCAGAAGACTGTTATTGTGAATGTTGTTTATGGTGCCAATTCTGTAACAGTTAATTACACGCAATTTCGGTTTCGTCGATTCCGTAGAGGCATTTTTAATGTTAAAGATGCACCTCGCACAGGCAGGCCTATCGTTGAAAATGTCGATAAAATCTCGGCAATGATCGAAGTTGACCGGCATGTTAGTAGTCGTAACATCGTACAGGAGCTGAAGATCGACCACAAAACGGTTTTAGACTATTTAGGCAAAGCAGGATTCAAAAAGAAACTTGATGTTTGGGTTCCACACCAATAACATGATGGATCGAATTTCCATCTGCGAAGCCTTGGTCAAACGAAATGAAATCAACCCATTTCTTAAACGGATGGTTACTGGGGATGAGAAATGGGTCACATACAACAATATTGTACGAAAACGATTGTGGTCAAAGCACGGTGAAGCACCTCAAACGATCGCCAAACCAGGACTAACGGCCAGGAAGGTTCTAGTGTGTATTTTGTGGGACTGGAAAGGAATAATTTATTATGAGTTGCTTCCGTATGGCCAAACACTAAATTCAGATCTGTACTGTCAACAACTGGACCGTTTGAAGATAGCAATTGATGAGAAACGACCATAATTGGGCAACAGAAGAGGTGTTGTGTTCCATCACGACAACGCCAGACCACATACGTCTCTAGTGACTCGCCAGAAACTCAGGGAGCTTGGTTGGGAAGTATTAATGCATCCACCATATAGTCCGGACCTGGCACCAAGCGATTACCACCTTTTTCTCGCATTGCAAAATTTCCTGAGTGATAAGAAATTGGGATCAATAGAAGATTGTGAAAATCGATTACTACAGTTTTTCGCCGATAAGAACCAAGACTTCTACGAGAGAGGCATTATGAAGCTACCTTCAAAATGGCAATTAATTATACAACAAAACGGTGCATATTTGACTACAAGAGGACAATCCGAAACATGTTAAATAAAGTTTTGAATTTCACGACAAAATAATGGATTTCTAATCCCCCAACCTAATATATATATATATATATATATTATTTCTTTCAATAATTTTCAAATTATTTGAAAAGGCTTTAGGGATATATTACAGCGATTAAATTGATATACCACTAGGATGAAAAAATTATGGAATTTATTTTGGTATCGGTCCCGTTGCCATAGAATCGAAAATCAATTATGGATTTATTTTATTTTTGGGGGTATGGATTACCATCGCAACGACACATTGACAAAAGTGTCTTACCGGAAGAACTGGGATTGTGAGTTGGTTACTCCAGTACCAGACCGGGTTCACTTTATTGGACTGTTGTCGAGTTATACTAAAAAGCACTTTTGTCAAAGGAATCACCTCAGTCCCCTTTGCCCATTGATCATTAATGTAGATATTATTTTACTAGACAAGAGAAGGCGATTCCAAAGGTAAATCGTCTTTCAAAGTTTGACATTCATCTTAGTGGAAAATTTTTAAAAGATATTTTTAGAAACGCTTACCAATGTATTCAACATATCAAAATAAAACATGAGACAATACGCACCATCTTTCATCCAATTAACTCCACACATGAATTGCAACTCGCATAAAAAATCATGCACTTTAATGTTAAAAAATTTTAATCCGTGCAAATCCTGGTCTTATAATCATAAACAATATCAAAACACAGTGATGAAGATTTATTACTGAAAACATTTTGAGTTGTATAAAATAACGTCATGTGAAGCATTGTTAATTTAGTTACTTTACTCAAAAAAAACAATGTAGAAATGGCAGTCTCAACAATATCATTGAGAATTTTTTTATTTGGGTGATTAATAATAATAGGAATAATAGGAATAGAAAATAATAGGAATTTTAAATTGCCGTAATATATTCAAGCAGCAATTTTGTAACTAATGAATAATTATGTTATCAAAATAAACTCAATAAGGTTGTTGCGAGACTCATGTGATACATAGGTAACTTTCTCTCGATAATTATTAAAATAAGTGCGAAAAATCTTGAAATTATTTATGTTCAGAATTATATTAGAATTACAAATCTTTTTGTTCTGTAATATTACTTTACAATATGTAATATTACATTACAATCGTGGAAAGTCTATTTAATATATGGGGCATTAAACCTTGGTCTAAAACACTACTACTGTGCATAAACTTGTCGAAATTTTAAAATATCGCAATATTTTTTTCATTTTTAATGATGTGATTAATCTTTTCTGTTTTCGAGTTTTTTTGGAAAAAAATAATGATTTCAAATAGTAGTCTTTTGTCTGAATAAAATAATATAAAGCATCTTGTTTTGTGCATAATGTATAATTTACATTGAATTTGATCTTGATCTTAAAACAAACTTTAAAACGTGCACTGATTTAAATAAATACAGACGACCGAATCAGTATTTACTAACAAATTAATAGATTGTCGATCATTATATAAAATTAAATTTTAGTTGATTATTTTTTGTAAATAATAGAAATAATAATAATAATAACTGTTTAGTGGTTCTTAGATGTGTGTGGTAAGGGACGAGTATAAGTTTCCTAATATCTTTGCTAATGTTGTTGTTTTCTTTTGTTTTTTTGTAATGCTACGTCTTCGTTTCATTTTGTTTACTAACTTTCTCTTCTAACAACAGTGCTTAGCTTTTAATGTGTGTGGTAAGAGACAATGATATTTTTACTGTAATATTGGTAATGTTTAGCTCGTATTGAACAGATAATCGATATCAAACAAATTCGTAAATATTCTAGATAACTTTGAACATATTAAATTTAATGAAAATTAACACAGAGGTACAAAAGATAATCAAATCAACATGAATCCCAGGCAGATACCAGAACAGGGAAAACCGTTGGGTTGTGAGAAAAAAGACAATAATTAGATAAACATTCAGGATCGGATTTACAGTTTCAGGGGCCCTAGGCCAGAAAAAAAATGGGGCCCTATTTTGAAAAATAAAAAATAATACTAAGTTTATTTTTGTTTGCAAAAATATAATAGTCGTTTAATTTATCTCAAATATTTATTTCAATCCAATTTACATAATGTTTTTCTGTATTTTTCATTGACAAAATCGTTAATTAATGAATCAAAATCAATTGACCTCATTTTGTCAGCATTACTTGATAATAATGCAACATTATTTAACGTTTTTTGGGAAAGAGTTGATCGCAAACATTTTTTTTGTTAATTTTAATTTGGAAAATGATCTCTCTCCAGAACAATTAGATATAAAACACATGAAAATTCTAAGTATTATTTCCGTATTAGGAAATGCAATCTCCATTTGTTTTTCCTTAATAAGTTTATATAAATCCAAATGAGAGAAATGAGGAGCTTGGGTATTGAAATGATTAATCAAATATTTATGTAGGTGTTCGATTTCTGAATATAAATTTTCGTCAATGTCTTCTGCGTAGTCTTCCACGAGACAATCAACACAAATCTTTAGTTTATTGCTTCTCGTGTCTATTAAAAATCCAAATTTGTCATTCAATTCATGGTAGCATTGTGCTCTTTCTTTCAAATCTGTAGTGAGATTATTGACGATTTTTAGGAAAACATTTTTCTTAAATTCTTCACGTGGACTCAACTTAAGTTTCTCTGAACAATTTTCACTTGGAAGAACTTTCATTTTACAATGCCTCTTTTCTAAATAATCAGTGTTTGGTAATAATAATGTAGCATCTTGTTCTATTGAATCGAATTTTTCAGTTAATCCAAGAAAATAATCACCAAGAGATGAATAAAGTTCAGAACATGTATCGAGAGTAATACTAGCATGTTGCAATGATTTTGAAACTGCATTCATTTGTTGTAAAATTGAGATAATTTAAAAATTATTTGAAAATAGAAATCGGCGCATTAATTATTAATTAAGGAAATAGTTGAAAAATTTATTTGAAAATTGTTTTATAATAAAGATAGAATTTGAGTTAAAATGAATTCTGAAAAAAAAGTGATTGACTATTCGAGCATAATTAAAATAATAGTTTGATAAGTTCATATTTTTAAAATTAACAAGTAAAATTAAGTTTAATATTTTTTTAAAAAACAAAAGAAAGGATTTAATTATATTGTAATTAAATTCACTTTTAACAATTTTATAAAATTTTTATTATTTTGAGTTTTATTGAGAAATGGTTAAAATTATTATTTTTAATTAATATTTTTAGAAATTAAATATTTCAAAAAGATTTAGAAAAATTGTTCGAATAATCATTGATTGAAAATAGAAATAAAAAAACAATTAGAGTGATGTCAAACGGTGAACAAATCTGGCTTATAATAATAGTCATTTATAAAATATTAAATAAATTAAATTAATTATAATCTATAATTAAAAACTATTAATTAAACAAATGAATTAATTAATTTAGTAAATGTTCTGACTTTTTTCCATTCTTTTTATTAGCTTGCTTTCTATTAGGTTGGTCGAAAAATAATGGCGGTTTTTGAGCTTTATACTTTGTTTATCTACTTTGATATGTATATAAGTTTAAATGCATTAGTGTTAGATATTATTTGAAATCTTATG
>MQRK01167463.1:14101-25780 GCA_001938485.1 Girardia tigrina | reverse complement strand
AAAATTATAAATTTAGAACGATGTCGAATGACGAGAGTTTCGCTGAGAGTTGTCCAAAAGACAATTCTGATTGTAATGAAAATAAAAGTTTGAAAAGCCATGTTGGTGTTCTTAATAATTGTAACTGAAATAAAATAGTTTAAGGCTAAAGTTATTGAAATTTCACTACACATTATATTTATTCACTGCATTATCCATAATCAAGACATTACAGCAGTGGTTTCCAACCTGTGGGGCGCGCCCCCTCCACTACGCCCTGTGATCTACATAGAGAACTATTGGAAAACGAGGATCTCAAATATTTCGGAAAGCTAATTGATGCTTACAAATTTGATGATAAATTGTTTGAAATTTATTACTGTTATGTGGGTTCGGAGGATTCTTAAGTACGAGAGAGATTCGTGTTGTAGAAGATCGTTAGTTGATGTTCGGGGTGACCAACCAGTCCCTAGTTCGAGATACAGTAAGCACTGACAAAATGATACCTGAGCTCGTCTCTCTAAGTGTCGTCGAGGAGGCAGTCCATCAAGGTGAGCATTAGACCAATAAAGCGCCCGTGTAGTCGATCTCAATCGTCTTCGTCGACTGACAATAGGATTCACAATACCAGCAAGATCACTGTGGTGGCGACTCGGATTAAAGTAAATATCATCTCGGAAATCATATCCCAAAAGGGTAATCGCAGAAATCGAGCTATCAATCATTAATTTCTCTGTCAAAATTTCGTCGATTATCAGATTTATAAATTGTAAATTCAAAAAAGTCAAAATTCAACGTAATATTTATTTTGCAAAGTTTCCATTTAATTTTATTTGTGTATTCAAACAATCACATTATTCAAACTAACATTGTTTTTGATAAAAAAATTAATTCGTTTTTTTCATGCAGATATTTCGAGATAAAAAAAATACATTTGAAATTAAAAATAAAAATATTACATTTAAATTTCACTCTCATAATATAAAAAACTAAAACTCGAAAAAAAACAATATTTACATTTTTTGAAGAACAATTTCCGATTTTTACAAATGAAATTAACAAAACACAACAATTACGTTAATGGAACTGAAATGGAACGTATGCATTGTCAATTAGTTTGTGTAATATTGAGAACTATTCTTAATTTGATACTTTTGGGCACAAACCAAATACTTCCACCACCTGATAAAGATGCTAATAATTCAACAGCCGCGCATGTAAAATCAGTATCGAAATCATCTCTAAATCAAATGTTTTCTCACGATTCTGTTGCTTATTTGACTTTAAAACCCATTTATGACAGAAAATTTGTGTCGTTTTGTTTATTAAATCTTGATCATTTGTTGCAACTGTGGATGAATCAATCACCTACGGATCAGAAAAATTCAGAAAAAGAATTGTCAATCATAAAAACCGAAAATCTGAGATGTAACATACTTCCCGCACGAGAAACTGGTGCTGGCCTTCACAGCCCGATCCGGAGGCAAGCACTATAGTAGTTACATCTTTAAAATGAGTTATCGAATAGAACTCTAAGAACTTATACCATTTATATTCATATTTTTGCGTGAAATCGAAACTTGGAACCTGATCTTCAAATCGATGTGTGCGTATATTAATTAATGCGTATATTAAATAAAGAAATTAAAACTAAACTTTATTTTTATTCCTTGTTTTTTTTTGTAAAATATGATTTTTTTTATTTCTGTTCGAGTTTGATTAAGTATATATATATTATATATATTATTACTAGAAAAATACTCGTCATATATGACGGGTGAGCTGAATTTTCGACTTTGAAAGTTTCTGTTTTAATTTTTAAATCGTAATTATTACACTTTATTATCAATTTTTTTGAATTCTGTGTTAATTTAATAGTCAGTCTAATAAATCGGCTCCCAGGGCCTTACGGCAAAGGCACTGTACAGACAGAACCGTCTCGATATGGACTATGTAGATCTATCTAAACTTTACGCGGATTCACTCACTTTTCATCCAATATTTCTCATTTTATCAGCATATATATGATCATAGAAAAATTGGAGCTTGACCGACAAACCGTGAATCAGATGATAACGAAATTCTGCAAATTTACCGTAAATTGATTTTTAGAAATATAATCAGTAAATAAGTGATAGAAATCGTCATTTAAATCGTCGTCAAATAAATTAGTATTTGATTGGAATATAGGAATCGTATAGGAATCGTCAAAATCGCCATTATTCGAAATCGGTGTTAATTGAACCATTTAACGACTTGTACTCTTTTCGATCTATTTCATCGGCTTCCGGGTGTCATTCGGCAAAGGCTTTACACCGACAAAATTGTATTGATGTGGGCTATCCAGATTGACCACGATCTTAAATGGATTCTCTCTGGTTCATCCGCAATTTCACATTGAAAAGCATGACCGACAAACAAACAAACCGACCCACTTTTTAGACAAATATTATATATATATATATAAATGAGTGTTTTAAGACACATGATGTATTCTAATTCTATGCGTTATAGGCCTGCACAATGGATAGTTTTGTATTTAAATGCCGACACTGTTCTCTATTTATTGCACAGAAATATTATTTCTTATATAGGTTGCATGATATAGTGACGATGTCTTTAGAAACTTTAGAAACTTTACATAGTTCTTATTCTAAAGTTTAATATAATTTTGATTTTTATTGACGATCATATAATCCTGATTGAAAATTGAATTGAATACTTTAATAAATTAAACTTTATTTAAAATGCGTAAACTGGTGTTGCATACCACTACATTACTATGTTGTTTTCTTTAGGAATTTCATTTTTTTTCTATTAGTTGTTTGCAATTCTGTATTTTTTGTTTTCTTTTAATTAAAAATGGTTAAAATGATCGATTTTGAACTCAGTACATTATTAATCAAACAATCTTATTGATATTCGTGATTTAGATTATATTCGCTGTATGAATTATTTCTAGTAAATATTTCTTTGGACAAAATATTAAAAATATTCATTATGATTGCTTGATAAAAAGTTTTAAGATTTTTAAAAAAAAATTATATGAAATTATGTCAGTGTTTTGAATCTCGAGCGGGTTTTGATAAAAAAAATCTTGTCATAAAATTTCTATCAAAATGGCCGGCGGAATAATCGCTTTTGTCTGGAAGGTGCTTTTGACAATAATGATCAAAACAATCACGATTTATAGCCCTCAAGAGGGCCATTAACCATTCTCGAGTCGGTAGGTTTGTTAGACCGAACCGACTGAAAACATTTTCCTTATTTTCGAATGAAATTTTTCCAGCACGAAGAGTGCGGACATTCTCAACCGTTTTCGTAACATATTCATATTTTAATTTAATCAATATTGGGCCGTGTTTCCCTTCACCAGCAACAATGTCAACTCATTTTCATAATCATAAAAAAATTAAAATGAATAGATTGATAAAATTCTTTATTTTCTATTTTAAATTTTCAAAGACTCGCACCTGTTTCCAAAAATAGTTTTGGTCTTCTTCTTGATCTTACCCTCCACATAAATGGCATACATCTTAGTCCGTAGTGCCACGAATTTAGAGATGATTTGCCCATTGACCTCATCCTTAAACTTTCCAAGGACCTTTTTATTTGATGTTGAATAATTTGGATGGTCCTTTGGATATTCTGAGGTATCCATACGTTGAGCAATTTGAAAGAACTCCGTTCAGCTTGTTGTAAAATGTCTCTTTTGCTGGCAATGTTGTTTCATCCAGTGATCTACATGATGTTATGTAGTCATATGGGAATATTCCTTTCCTTTTGACCAAGTCAAATGTATTTGGGAAGAACTTTTTAGTTTCCTTCAGTTCATCTGCTGGAAGGTTTTTAACAAGACTGTCCAGCGAGTATGATATGAACCTGAAACTATCGATGAATCCGAATTTAATTCTTCCCACATGCTTGGTAAATGTGATGTATTTTTCCTCACTATTTGGAATAATATCTATATTCCCTTTGATTTTCCCCAGTTCTCTTACTATGAAATGGAAGTCATATCCACTAAGATTGAGGAATACAACAGGAATATTTGTACATGTTTTACATCGTAAATTGCAGTTTTTGAATGCTGCTCCTCGATATTTTCCAGTGAAATGACAATTGTCTTTGACTTTGTAATTTTCTTTTGTGAATGGTTTTTCACACAAATAGCATTGTGTTGCGTTTCTCCATCTACACTTTTCTTGACGTGTGATGGTGCAAGAGTGGGTGCAGTGAGGCGGCCGCCGCGGGCCGGTGACGGGGGGTGGGTTGCGGGACGCGGGGAGCTCAAAAATCGATGCTCACTGGCTCTAATTTTCGGTGCGTAATAAACTGGCGCCACAACCAGTGCGGTATTCGCTACATCCGCCTTGCCGTTGGCAGTTGCATCGAGATATTTGACATCGAATAAACATATTATGAACGCGATGAATAGCTCATGACCTGATCCGTAATCGATTCTCTGTGGATGACCGATCCCTTCTAACAGATACGTCCTTACCTCTTCGGCTTTGATTTTATCATTTTTGTCGTTAAGGCGACCGAAAAGATATTTATCCACCAATTCCAACAGATTCCCATTCAACACCGAGCAACACTTTGTGAACGCTGTGTTTCCGAATCGCCGCGGTCGATCGATCGGAGGAAAATCATCGATTTTCTCTGTTAAACACTCCAACAGCGAAACGAAAGATTCTATACTCTCAGACACATTTATGGCATCCAAACTCGATCCATCGACAATTAGCGAATTGACAACTTTAATGAAACTGACGATCGATGAGTACGCCTGACTTTTTTGCCATTTTATCATCAGATTTTTTGTATCGATCTTTTTGATGAGTTTCATTATTAGCAGGAACGAAAGATTTTTTCAAATATTGAATTTTGTTCAATTTATTTGTTTAAATTCAAAAATTACTGCTACAACAGTTTTTTTTAAAGTAAAAATAGAAAAAAAATGTCGGATCACAAAAATTTGGATTACGAAATTCTCAAATTTTTCCTCCTGTGTCGGGCCGGGAATTCTCACACTTCTGTGCGGGAGGGGCATGACCGCTAGGCCAATCGGCGCAAAATAATACTACACTCTCGGTAGTAAATAAAGATGGATACACATGCCCATGTGTATCGATTCAACCTGTGTAGTGATTATTGATTGAAAGAGTAGTACTCTAATCGCACCACAGCATGAGATGTATCTACCTGGTTCAAACAAACAGTTAACTTTTACTCAAATCTTTGAACAACTTCAATACAAAAGTACTGGGCTCAAAAAGCAACAAAAAGAGCTTAAGCAAGAAAAAGAACAACAACAAATTCTACTACTCACTCAACAACAAACCAAGCACACAACTGCATTAAAACCAAACAAACATCGACACACGACTAACTAAACAAAAGGAACAACAGATAACACACAATGACAACCGAATATTACCACATTACTCAAACATAAACCAAGTGCACAAATAACAATACACACATCAAAACACAAACCCAAATATGCAATCATTTAAAGAATTTGTAAAAGAAACTGACCCTGGATATGAGAAATATATTAACAAAGACAAACATGGATATGCAGGTTTTGATCTGTACTTCCAATACGCAATATGTGTAACGAGAAGTATCAATCAAATTCTAAACATAATCGAGAAAAAGAAAATACTAAAATACAAATTCCATATCCTCAAGAATGCTCAGTTGATCACCATGGAAAAGCTGAATGAAACTCTGCTTTCAAATTCGAGTCCAATTGCCATGCAGTTCATTAAGACCCACAATTTTGTTGAAAAATCCCCGTCTAATCCTTTCTGGAGAATTAATACTCAACTATTGTGGTTAGTAATGAAACAGCTGCATGGAGTTATTGAGATGCTCATTTTTAACGGAGAACGATGTCTGAACGTTGTCTAAAAATACAATTCAAAGTTAACCAACTGATCAAAAGCTCTAGTAACACGATCAGACGGGAAATGTACAACTCGAAAATGCTAGAAGAGTACAACTTCAAACTCGCAATAATGAGCGAGATGTTAATTGGAATGGTAATTTTAAACAAAGATAAATATGAAAAAAAAGGACAAGGAAGAAGACAAACTGACGAAAACCGAAGCAGAGGGAGAGAAAGAAAAAAGAACAATAATAAAAGAGAATGATTTCTAAATCCAGCAAGTAGAAAATATCACAATTGACAAGAAGGGCAGATATCAACTCCAAGGAATAATGAAAACCCTCAAATCCGAAGCGAAAGGAGCAAAGAACAAGTCAGAAAGGGAACTACTTTCAAATTCTAAACATAATCGAGAAAAAGAAAATACTAAAATACAAATTCCATATCCTCAAGAATGTTCAGTTGATCACCATGGAAAAGCTGAATGTCCAATATATTGGAGGACCCTGTCATGAGGAAAAACCTTGTCACATTTCTGGCCTTTGAATTATCGCAGAGAAAGATGACATAAAAGAGAACGCAGAGAGACTTACTATCAGAATTACAAGGGACTTCGGAGCATATTCAACATCAACAGAAGGATGAGTGAAGGACGTTGCAGAGGATGCAAACACATTTGGAGTTAAAATACGCAGGTTGAAACCGACCACGACGAAGGTGGACGACGTTGCACCATTTATTTTCAAGTGTAACTGAGTGTGATGAGAGAGGTAATACGAACGTTTCTTATAAGTGGAAAAGATAACACGCTAGAAATTGTATGTGGCATGATAGGATGAACTGAGTCACAAAATGTGTGTCACAGTTGAAAATCTCATCTCGCCAGAGATTATTGAGATGGTGAAGTTACTGGGAGAAGAATGCCGCGTATACATATTTCAACAGCGGGGAAAGAAGATATTAACATAGCCGACAACAGAAAATGGAGACGAGGCAAGAAAGGCAGAGGGATTAATCCGACGGAAGAATAACCCGAAACCTATTATGGCACACCCCTCTCGAATCTATGATGATGTAACAAGAAAATATGAAGATTAGAAGTATTAAGTCAATCTGGTTCAATTAATTGCGAAAAGAATAGCAGCTCGTCCCTTACTTCCTAATAACATCAATGAATATTGATTGAGGAATTGGAACACAGGTGTGACTGCAGGACATTAGTAGATGATTTCCAAATTCGTTTAAAGATCTTAATCAACAAACTTGTAATAAATATTGTAGAAGAATTCTAGAAAAAACATCTCTCAAATATTGAAAAAAGAAATAACGGACAGAATACAAAATGGATGAGGAGATGGTGAAAGACTGTGGGGAAGATGCCACCAGGAATGAACCAAAGAAAAGCAAAAAACAACAGTCAACCTGGAAAAACAGAGACCAGTGACACTGTCGTAGGTGTTGAGATGGCGAATCGTTCATCACAACCTGATGAAAGTGGGAGAAGTTGTCGCCAAGAAAGGACGACTTTGTGAATAATGTCCAATCAAAAGAACCAGACGCAACAATGAAACAGAATGGAATAATGGAGCATGGTACTATGGAGAAGACTGATGCATATAGTGAAGAATACCCAACCCGTGGGAAAATTAAAGAAATCGATGAAGCCAAATCACCGGATGAGACAATACAATAAGATAACCCAATAAATGACAGTTTTCAAGAGATTGCTTGCACCCCGTCATACTCCCCGATAACCAAAAGTATCGAAGGTCATACGACTACACAAGATGCAGCCAAAACAGATTTAGGAGGCTGAGACTACTTTCATAGATAATGGAAGTGTAATGGAAAATCAACTAATAGAGCAACATGTCCCGCCAGGTTTAAGAATGGAAATGATAGAAAGTACGACCTCCACTAAAGTGACTACTGATACAGAAGATATTGAACAGGATAAAGAATCAGATGAAGAAGATGCAAACGATGAACTTCTGTTACCGTCATTTGATGTGCTGACTCCTGGGATTGGAACTCCATTTTCACAATTCAGTGATCTCACGAATGATGAAAGTGTGGGAAGCAAGATCGGGGTGGAGCCTATTTCTACACAATCTGAGGTGATGAGAAAAGGCGAACAAACCATATTCTCTGAACTTAGTGAATGTACATACGAGGGAACGGAAGACAATACATTGAGTCAGAAGGAAAAACAACAAAAGGAGACGGTAACTATTACTCACACTACCCCCACTAATACAACGGGAAATCCCTCAATGCAGCGAGAGGAGGAGAAATGGAAAGAAACTTTTTCAAATCGACGAACTCTGGGAAATTTGGAAGTATTTTGACGGTGCCCCACCGTCAAAAGAGCAGAGCCTAAGAAGCAGGTGATGGCAAACAGATTATCCTTGACTCCCATTCAGAGCACGAAATGTGTTACCAAAGGAAGTAAAGCAATCACAAATGGAAAAACCATCAAGAATACCGGGCCGAGAAAGTTAAAGGATGTGAAAGATGATGATGGTTTCACATTGATTGACAGACATGGTAAAGTAATCAAAAAACCATCACCAAAGGCGAATGAGGAGAGAAAGTGACGGGATGGATCCATCTCTTCATAAGATCAAGAGTGGAGAACCCACCTTTGAATCACCGATTAAGGAGTTTCACAGTGGAGAAGAAGTTGGAAACTGATCGTTTTGAATACGACAAGTAAATGTTGTTCAGTAGTGAACACATTGACTTTTATTTTCAAAACGATGAGGACCTATTACATGAGGCCGGTGAATGCAAACGCAATAATGAATACCATAACAAGGATCAGGCTGATCCCACGAATGACTGCAAAGTCATTGGAAGGTTCAAGAGTTCTTTTCTGTCCATTCGATATTGACAATATTCATTGGGCCTTATATGGAGTCTTATTAGAGGAAAAGAACAATTTTGTTAAGGACCCAATTGAGAAAGGGTCCTTTAAAGATAGAACATTGGAGGTGGCGAACAAGAACCACAATATAATAAATAGTATCTTATTTTATGATAAGATAAAATTTTTTGGTGACTTGTCACCGAATTTTTTCCAGGACAATGAATATGACTGTGGATCGTTCGTACATTTATATGCGACTATCCTGAGCAGAATCAGAATGTAGGATTGTAACACAGTGATAAACGTAAAACACGATATCAGACGGTTACGAGAGTTTGTGGCAATGATTTCAGATAAAGATATGGTGCCAAAACTGATTGGAAGAGAAGCGGTTGATACAGATAATAGTAAGCTGAAGTACCTGACATTTACAGATGTTAGGGTTATGTAAATATAATTTTGTTATATGAATTCCATTTTCGTTACAATTTGTAAATATTATGACGTTTATTATTTTTTTTGATTGATTGTTGTACCTTTCTTTTGTATTTTATTATTTATGCTTGCTTATTCATATTATTATTTACAATTCTATTTAAAATAAAACCTTAATTTTATATGATATTTATTTATTTTATTAAAAATTATTATTATTATTATATTCGTTACGCACTATGCGCTCTCGTTACGCATAGTGCGTCCTTACTTTTGCGTGACCACACATAATTCATTTTTTCGTTCGGGCCACGCGCATTTTATTTTTGTTACGCGTATTTTTCATCGAACCACGCGCATTTTTCTTCAATAGATACGCGCATCACCGTACACGTTTTCATTAAACTGTTGAGATATGATTTCAATAAAATAATAAAAGTATAAAAATAACAATTTTATTTTAATTAATGGATAAAATAAAACTTTATTTATCCTTTTACAATAATAAATATAAAATATATATAAATAATGGGATTTAATTTAATTGAAGATATAAATAATTAAGAAAGAAATTACAAAGTATTTATATTAAAAAAGTAAATAGAATTTAAAATAAGAAAATAAGAAGATTATATATTAGAAAAAGAACTATAAAAGGAAAGAGTTCTTTGTGAAGAAAGAGACAACAAGTTCACAAGAAAACATTAATTATTTATTTTGAAGAAAGTAGTTAATTAAGAAAATCAATTGAAAGGTCAGGAATTCAAAGAATTCACTTGACCATCCGCGAAGACCTCATTGAATTAATTAAAACTAATTAATTCACAATCAATTATATATAAACTCTCAATGGAGTTTGCGAGGTCAACAAAGAAAACACAAAAAGAATCGAAATCGACAGTTGACTAAGCGTACGAATAATTATATAATTATATTGACGGTAACATATTTTTATATATATTTCTAAAATACCTGTAGGTAAGCGAAGCTTCGTTTCCTCCATTATCCAAATTCTTAATTCCTAAATAAGCTAAGTTGTTTTTAAACTATTTCATAAAATTTGTAAAAAGTACTTAATACTTAACAAATAAATATTTATAAAAATATCGTCTTTGCTTTAACTTTCGTTTTATTTTTGCAAATCACCCTTATATCCCAACAAAACTACGCGCATCATCCTTTGTATAAAAACACCAAGAAAGTAGTGGCAGGTGCACCATTTTTACATTTTGTTCAGATTAATTCTGTCTGCGAAGAAGATTTGGCCTTAATTTGAATTTCTGTTGTGAAGAAGATTTGGCCTTAATTGAGTTTTGATTACGAAGAAGATTCGATCTTGATTTTTGAATATCCAGATCGTGAGGAAGATTTTGGTTCAAATTCTACATTTCTGGAGGAAAAATTTAAACTTACATCGGTGAGGGTTGAGACTAAATTTCCTGTTTTTCTTTCTTAATTTAATATATTTAAATTCGTACAAATTCAAATTATATCAAAATAATAATTTTTATTTATATACTTTCAAACTGATTGTGACTGAAGGACGGTGATTCCCAGTCCTCTAACTTTCTGTACGTTATAAAGGGATATTTTTCTATATTTTATAAATTTTTAATTTGTGTATATTGTTATATTTGAATAAAATATTCTTATAAAACTTGTGTTATTTTTGTTCTTTTCATCAATTAAAGTTGAAGATTATTTAAATCATAATTAGTAATTAAGTTATTGATTGAGTTAATTAAACTTGAGATTGAACGGAGATTTATCCTAATATAAGTCTCCCTTTGTTATACTACAATCGGCCAATAATTAATTGACCCTTCGTACGTAACACAGAAGAACACTTTGCAGCTTTTGTAAATTTAATTTAATTTAATTTTATACTAAGCCACATTACGTTGAGACCATGCGTCGCAGCTGCAATCAGCCGAAGTAATGTGGATTTTATTAGGAAACACGTCAGCAGATCCAACTTTGCTGACAAAGACAAAATCTTCTTGCTAGTAATGGTGGATAAAAACAGGTGTATTCTTTTCAGAGTGGATCTTGTACTATTAGATCCTATTGGATCCAACTACTGACATGATTGAACTGCGGATTTTGGAGAGAATGAAAGTGACTGCCCAATTCATTGAAAACATATGTCTTTTGAAAAAGAAATAGATGAATGTTTTTGGACAACCACATTTTTTAGTTAGGAACAGAGGACAGACGTATGCCACAGTATGTGGATAAATCTCAGCGATGATGAACAACAAATCATTGCTAGATGTAGATGTTAAGAAGATGCGGAAGCAAGTTAAAACTATGCTGGCAAGTATAAAAAAGAGTGGGCCGCAGTGAAGGAAAGGAGAACAGTGCAGTTCTGGCTGCAACCAGGACTGCAAGAGTGGATAAGTCTCTTATTTTCGCTGAGATTAGACCGGCGAATATCAATCCAGATGCTATGGACAAGGAAATTACTGCATATATATGTATATATATATATATATAT
>MQRK01167462.1:265-13106 GCA_001938485.1 Girardia tigrina | reverse complement strand
TTTCATAGTTCGATTTCATAGAAATTTGCATTTAAAAAGTCTGCTACAACGCTGATTATCTAAAAATAAACCAGACAATGAAAGGTGCACAGTGACTTTCTGAACGCACTGTATAATCGAAATTGTGGTTTTGTTGATATTTTTTTATTCGAATGAAAACCTTCGATTTAGTTTTTTTTCCAAGAAATGGGGAAATAATTTATTATTTTTTTAATAAAAAATACTTTTTTTAAATATAAATTTTTAATATAATTTTTTAAATTAATTTTAAATATATTTATTATATAAAAATCGGGTATAAATACCCGTACAAATTCACACATAAAAAACAAAAAAGAAAATTGGAAATTAAGGGCACGCACTGAAAGGGTACAGCATATTTTTGATAAAAAAGGAAAAGGTATAAAGAATTAAACGAGATTAGAGTTTCTCCATTGTTATATTGTTTCACTGGTAATATTCGTCAATTTTATTTACTCAATAAAGTTTTCTAGATTTGGTCGTCTATTATTTATTTTAGCGAGTTAATTGTTAAAATCTCTTGCAAGAATATCTGAGAAAACAGATTTAAAGGATCTCTTTCGAGATTGATTTTGTTGACGATCCTCAAGAGAGGAAGATTTACTGAACTTCAAGCGAGGAATAGTTGTTTAGAGTATACAAATAGTTGGAAGAACCTTCTGAACTAAAAGACAAATTACTTGTCGATATTATAAAACTCAGGAGAGTTAAAAGGTTAATTTTATTGAATACCCAACATATTTACAATTGCTTATTCATGTCATACTAATATCCTCACTCGACTACTTTAACATCGTTTAATATTGTTCTCATTCCTTTCTCTTAATAACAGATTCCAACTTAAACACCAAATATTTTTGTCCAATATTAGCTATGACTCCGTCACCCTACTCCTCCATTATAATCAAATGATATGTACACTATTTACACGTAATACGTTATCCTCTATATTGCGGCCCCTTCCATAACTAGCAAGTCGCTATTGTTTGCTGGATCTCTGACCCTTTTTCCGACTACACGGTTAGCGCTTAAATCAAGACCTTCGCTCATTAGGAGACTTCTTCCTCACCATCTCTTAGGGTGCTAGATTCACAATTGTCACAAGGACCGGCGACCGATCTTAATGAGTCCAAATAATCAAACAAATGACTAAATGACAGTGACTAGTCTCCAAAAATCCATTAAATCAAATTAATAACTGAATAAATGATTAAATAAAATAAAGTGATTCGAGTAAAATATATTCAATGGAATTCAAATATCTACAAAACATACTAATAAAATAAAATTAAAGTATACTGTGAAAATAATAAAATAACAAAATAAAATTTATCAATGGGCCATATTTGTTAGTCGAAACTGTTCCGTTCAAATGAGATACTAACAAATGTTGTGCGATTAATTATGGTTCAAAGTTAGTTCAGAATTTTTTGTGTGCAATATTTTATGTGCAATCAATGTTTTATAAAAAGTGTATGTGGCGTGCAACTGAATGTTATTTATAATATGTCAACCGCACACGCTGCCCGAGACCGCCGGTTAATTCTGTCTCGGCGTCACCTGGTTGGTCGCGCGTACCGAAGGATGCGCTCATCCTGATCAAACTATTATACGTGAGTGGTTGATTCATGGTTTGTTTATTGCAATTTATTTCTTATTGTTGCAGCTTCTATTGTGGGATGAAGGTGCATCTGTGCAGATGATTGCATGTTTGTAAGTTTTCTCTTATTTGTTTGTGTTTCCTTATTTATTTATCATTGATGCATTGCGGGTGCGTCGCCTATTTTCTACACAGCTTCTACACGGATAGGTGGAGGGTCAACCGACCGTCAACACATCGGGTCCAAAATGTGAATTTTAAAATTGTAAGTTTTGTATCAACTTGTATGTTATAATTAAAATTTGTGGATTAATACAGGGGTAAGATCGCCGATCTTCGAAGGGAAGTGCTAAGGTTTTAAAGGGGTTGCCTTTGGTGTGGCAATGGTGACAATAAACTCAGGAAACGACCCGCACTCTCGACGTTCGATGCCGTTTTCTCCGGGTTCTTAAGTAACTTATTACTTTTCGGTTTCGAATTTTAGCTCGCAACAACTCTCAGGAGAGGTTTTGGCGGTATTCTTCCATCGAATGACACTGGTTTCAAATATATGTTTTATTCTCAATAAACCTTTCAAATGTTATTCGGTTCTAATGCTCCTCATATAAGTTTTATTGTTTTGTAAATGTGGGGTTCTATGTTTAGATAGTTTGTTTTAATAACACTTTGTGTCGTAATACGTTAAATTAATATTAAAGTGAGTTTATAGAATGTGAGTCAAATCACTTGTCTGTGAACTCATTTTAATATAATATTAAATAAAGTCTTCTGGATAACCTATTCAGTATTTACAGACAATCATACATTGTAATTTTATTGTTTGGTTTCAAGTCAATAAAATTACACGCTCGCATAGACTGTGTTGATTTGGAGTCGAGACAATACAGGCAAATCAGCTGAGTGTTTAATGAGACCTTACGAAGCGCTCTCGAAATTGAATTAATGACCGAAACCTTATAAAAAACTAACATAAATTAAAGTAACTGGAACAAAATAATAATAAAGAACAAATTAATAATAAACTAATAATAAAGGCAATTGATATTCATTATTACAAAGTGAACGCCATTTTTCATAGAGCATAGTCGGTTGGATAATGGTAGCAATATTGCCAAACATAATTTAAAATGTAAAAAGAAAATCGGAGAAAATGATTTTAAAATTCTGTGTAATCGATTTAAAATTACTGGGAGAGAGTAACGTGTGAGGCCTTATTAATAAGATCCATGGATCCAAAAATTAATATTCAAGCTTCACACTCAACTTCTCTGTTAAACATTTTCAAATAGAGCCTTTATTACATGATTGATTACATAATCACCTTTCTCATACATAAGCTGCAAAATGTCCGTGTTAATTTAGTCTGAAGATGGCGGGTCAACCGCCTAATTAATTACAAAAATAAATTGTGAAAAATGGCGTTCACTTTTTAAACTAATAATAATATATATCCTTTAACTCTGAAACCTTATACATCTTTTATACAACATATGTATAATTTAATCATTAAATGTCTCATCTCGTCGTTTAATTGTTTTTTAAAAACATTTTAACTATTCATTATTTAAAGATTAATTGTAATTTTAAATTGATTAAATTAAGTTGAAAAACCTGTACCATCTTTATACCACCCAACTAGTATTATGTTAGTACGAACTGCAGAATTTTAGCTACATATCTTGTTTTTCATCATTTCTTATAATTTCTGTCTCAAAAATTTCACAGTCCACGAATATTACTTTTGACTGCATGAAATTTTATATAAATCTTTAGCCTCTAAACTGAATTGTAAGTCAATTTAGTGTTTATGATATAAGATTGAAAATATATAAGAGATATAAAGCAACAAATGTAGAATGGAAAATATTTATCTTTGTAGTAAAGTAGGCATTTGACGCATTAATAACGGCCATAGTTTTCAGACTTCTGATTGTTATGTTGGGATTATATTATGAAATATAATATTATTAGTTATTATTGTGTCTTTGTGGCTTATTATTATATTCTGTAAATTTTATTATTTACTCAATGTTTATTTTTTTTATATCTATTATTTATCTATAATTTATTGTAAATAAAATTTAATTTGGTTCATTGATACCATATTTATATATTTTAAAATTATATTTTTATTAATAAGATAAAAAATCTCGTCACGCACTGTGCATTCCTTCTTGTCACGCATAGTGCGTCCCTTACGCGTTTTGCGTTAAGCCACGCGTTTTCAAATTTAAGCATTATTCTTATAAGCTATGCATTTCTTTGAATACATTTTCTTATTTTTTGCGTTTCTCTCAGCCACGCAGTTGCTTGTACAGACCCTTGCATACACAATCCACGCGTTTTACGTCTTATATGAGAAAACATTTCAAGAAACAAAATTGTTAAATTTTTAAAAAAAATATTCAGTGTTGAGAAAAGTTTATTCATTCCTGGAGAATTTTAACAGATCATACAGTTGATTTTGTCCCTGAGAAATTTGATTCAATTCCGGAGAAATTTATTGAGAAATTGTTTACAATCGATTTAATCTCTTGAGAAATTTGATTCAATTCCGAGAAAATTTATTTACAAATTATTCCTGGAAAATCATTACGATTGATTTAATTTTTGATTCAATCCCCTGAGAAGTTAATTCTTATTGATCATTCTTTCCTTCCGGTGAAACGAAAAGAAATTTGCGCGTTATGGAGAAAATAGCATTTTGCCTTAAATATTAGTGAGAACCATCATTTGAAATTTCCTAATATCTTTTAATAAAATATTATAATTTAACCTTTAAAATTTTAATTATCATCAATAATATATTAAATTAATAATTTATATCTACATTTTTTCAAAAATCAAGACTGAAGAACGATGCTTCTCAGTCACAAAGGGATATTGCTTTATACTTTTAAAAAAATTGTAATTGTGTACATTTTTATAGATATTTTTAATAAAAAATATTTTTACAAGTCTCGTGTTATCAATTGATTTTAATTTGAATTGATTAAATTCTAAATAATTAATTAACTTATCCGACTTTCAGATAATCGATCATGAGATTTGAGCGGAGATTCTATTTTATAAAATCTCCTTTGTTAGTGCAATCGGTCAATAATTCATTTTGGCCCTTCGTATCTAACAGTTATCTACTTTTATTCGTCAAGAAAATAGAGTAAAGGTAGCAAGTTTTACGATTGCTTGGAATAAATCTCGTGACAAGCGACTATGTATAAAAAACGTTTTGGATGTTAGTAATACAAAATTACAAAATTTAATCTCACAGTTTCCTTTGTCACGAAAAACTGCTACCAGTAAAAGTGTGTAAAATAGTTTGAAATATACTTTGGAAAATTATATAGCATTTTGTGTATCTACAGACATTAAAGATGTTCCCCAATTGGATATTTTTGTTCGCTATGTATCTGCAGACGTAAATGTAAAGGAAGAACTATTATACTTAGTAGATGTTAGTAGCACAACTTGCAGTATTCTTATTAAAAATTCTCTGGTGGAAGTAATAAAACATTTTGAATATCCATTTAATAATTTTTTAAGTATTTCGACTGATACCTGCAATGACAGGGAAAACTCAAGGTATCATCGGTTTTTTAAATAATGATCCGAAAATTCATTGTGTATTTCACTGTATCTTAAAGATAAATCATATGGAAATTCAAGTGTTGCGTCATTCTCTTGTAACCCATTTAAAAACAATTAAAACTGACGATTTGTTTTTCCATTCGTTCTAATAATATTTACAAAATGTAAAACAACATTCCACACGTTTTAATATTTAAACCATATGGTGTATTGTAAGATGACTATCAACTAACAATGTTTTGAGTCGTTTTGTCGAACTGATACATCACATCATAAAATTTACGAAGAAGGAAAACAGTACCTAGAATTGAAAGACAAAATTTGGCACTGTGTCTTTACATTTCTCATAGACAAATTTTAACATTTACTGTTGCGTTCTTAGTCACTCCACAACAGAAAACCAATATCAAATATATGCAAATTTCAAAATGCGAAAAGAAAACTCTAATGTGGTATGATCACTTTAATCTTGAAGCGTGAACTAATATTTTGCGTTTTATCAAAAAATGTAAAAACTAATTGCGTGCATTGTGGGGAAATTGGTTTTAGTGTAAACGTATTAGTATATACGCGGAGACAGTGGTTTGCCGGCCGCAACAGATATTAAAACAAAATTGACAAAACTGGCTAATAACCAGAATTTCGCTAAAATAGATTTTCGGCTTACTGGTAAAAATACCTTTTCAAAATGATGCTAAAAAGATTACTGTTGTAAATACATTTTTTGAGAGTTATGATTTTTACCATCATCCTCATGGTGTCAAATCGATTTTGGCATTTTTCGGCGAACAATTGAAAAGGAGTTTGGAGATAAACCTAATAGTTTTTTTTAATTACAGAGAACTTTTTGGCTATTTGTGAAACTATTGTTGCTGTCTGGAAGTTGGAAAAGAATTGTTGCTAAAAATTAAAGTTGTAAAAGCGTCAGTTGTTAAATACTTTGTGATTTCAAATATAAATTTTTGAAAAGCGTATTTTGTTCAAAGTTGTAGGTGGAAAGATTTGATCGAAAGTGGCCGAGTATTGTGCTAATCCGAAATATAATTTGTTCTGATTTTCTATGGTCGGGTGTAACCGTTTCGAACGAGGATCGAATTATAAAATGCTAGATGGAATGGACGTTATGATTTATTGACTGATGATTTATTCGACAGATGCATGCGCTAGCGGAAAGTCAGTGGATTTCGGATTTGGAGATATGTTCAAATTTCTCGTTGGACCCAATTTAGATGAGTAGTAAATCGATGTTTCATTGGCCTCTTGTCCCAGAAAAACCAAATACCCAACCTCAGGATCCCACGACCGAGCTGCTTCGACTCGTGCTCCAAAAAACCATTTCCATTATTAGAAGAAAAAATAAATTATGTAAAATACAACTAGTTTAAAAAACATACAGAAAAATAAAATGAACTTCACGTTTATTTCAAACATAGATTCAAGAATAGATACTGAATTAAAAAAAATCTGACTGTTTTCAATTGTTATACTAAACTCACTAATGGTTCCTTTGTTGATACATAAACTTTTCTTTAAATATCATATCTAAATGAGTTCAAAAACATATTTATTAAATTTTTTTGAACATGTTTCGGTCAAAATATTTCATTATCTTAATCAACTTTGTGATGTTTCGGCAAAACCACCAATATTCAAAAAAAACTTTTTAATAACTGATTTTGTGTAATTAAATTATACAAATATTTTATGATGTCACAATTTTAAATTTTAATATTTTAATTTCAAATAAATTTTACCCCGTTTATTTCTTGATCTCAATTCTTTACCGCGAGATATATATTTACATTTTATTCTGCATATTCTCGAGATGTCCTGATTGTGTTCGACGAATATTTTGTTCTTGATTATGTTAATTACACATACCGGTTCAGACCTCACTCGAGATATCGATACCCAGACACGATGCAGATCGATCGACCGATCAAACTAACCGTCTACCGAAACAGAACCGATCGCCAAGTAGGGATCGAGACACAACTCGGAACCGCCTCGATCGCGGGACCGACATTCGATGGCGTATCGACCGATAGTCAACGGACCCGATCGGCACACCGACGCTGTCAAACCGACACGGCGATCTTCCTGGGTGCCAAGTCCTGGCACGTCTGGAAGGTACTGGCCGCCGCCATTCTGTCCGGCTCCCGGCACCACAAATTTAATATTTTGATAATTCAAGAATATATTTGAATATCAATTTGAGTAATCTTATATTATTTGTGGAAATTAATTGGATAAGAATTGTTATTTATTTATTATTATAATTTTATTTATTTATGTTAATTGACGATATTCAATATTGAAACTGTTTTATTTTTCCCATTTGTGTGATCACTGATCATTTATTATGAGCTATGATTCAACACTCAACCTGTGGATCATAATTCATACAAAAAATAGAAAACCTGTCATTTGAAAATTGATATAAAAATTCAGTTAAATGACTAAAGCTCAATTTCTTTATGACCATGAATACCAGGTAAACAGAAAAGTAAGTAAAAATCGTAAAACCCTTATCGATAATTTAAAAATAATCAGACATTTTAAGAACATAAGATAATATTTTATTTTTAATTTAACATTATTGTAAAGCAATCATTCGATAGCCATAAAATCCAGATGATCTTCAGAAACTTTTTATTTTAATAATTCAAGAACTGAAAACATATTTCAGTAATATTCGTCAAAATTAAATCAATATGGTTATGCGTCACGAATGAAATTAAAAGGTATCAAAGTATAAATTTTTGTATTTTCTTTTATTTTTTAACCACATATCATATCAGATATTTGATATGCAATTAATGCAAAGGAATGAAATCCTATTCATGCTCTTTAAACATTTAACCATTTCACACGATTAGAAGAGAAAATAAATTATATAAAAGACAACAAGTTTAACACGAAAAACTTTTGAACGCGCCCTGCACTCGTCGACCGTAAAAACGTCATTCTGCTGCACGACAATACAAGACCACATACAGCGAGGGTGACTCAAGAAAAAATTCTCGAAATAGGCTGGTCTGCTTTACCTCATCCAATTATCATCTTTTCTGCTCCTTGCAGAATTTTTAAAACGGAAAATATTTTGATTCAGACCAGTCACTGAATGAGACAGTCCTTGGCTTCTTACACAGATTTCAATTATAGATTCAAGAATTTAAAAACATTAAAGTCCACGTTTACATATTTTTAGTCTTTTATGTGTAACTTTATTGAAGACAAATTTGCAATATAAAATTTTCGTTTAATACTTCTTGAAAAGCAGCTACGAAATTAGAATTACTGAAATTGAAGGATGATCAGGCTGTGCAAATGCATCAAAAATTTCAGTTTATAGCTGAAATTTGAAAACTCATTCCAGAATCAAAGTATCCAAATTAGAGTAAAATAGCCAACCGTTTACTTACTATTTTTGGCACAAAGTTATCATGTGAAGCATCGTAGTCTACAATAATTTAACCAATTTCATAACAAACTTTAAAGATTTGCCGAAAATAATCTACCAATGTCATAAATGTAATAAAATAATTGATTTTATGTTTTCGTTTTTCTTCGAAATTTAAAGTCTCAGGCAGACAAACTGAGAAAAGACGGTTTAGTAATTTGCAAACTAGAACGAGAAAGCAGTATTTACAGAATAATCCATAACGGATGGAAGCATGTGAATAAGCTCAACTCATTGTAGATGACTTTATCCTATCTCTGTTCATAAACCTTACTTTTAACGTTAGCTTTTTTTATCTTAACTTTAAACAATTTCTTTGACGAATATATATTAATCCATGTACTTGTATGCGTGGATTGATAAAGATGACTTGTCTTATTTATTTTTACTTTATTTCCTTTCTTTCTATTTCATGAAAATCTGAAAATACAACAGTAATATCGAAGCCATATAAAAACCACTGCTCCGCCCGACCCTAAGATTACACCGAGAATCTGACGGAGGTAGCGTCATTGCGTAGTGGTTCTTTATTAATATCGATGTTCGTTATGTTATCAAAAATTCAATTTTATGAAGAATCAAACCAAGCAAATTTTCAAGGAAATAAAGCATCAATCCTCTATAACTACTATTAAGCGATTGGAAAAAGACCGAAGGAACGTATTCTTTCAAGTGGAGATGAATGCAACTCAAATAATTCTGAACGAAAATAGTGTTGTCTTCACAAGTAAATTCCTCGAGATAAAAAATTCAATTTTTTAGAAATTCAATTCTCTTTTATGTTTAAAAATTGGTGGTGTTTTATCTATCAATTTAATTAAAGACTTTCAATTTGAACAACAATATTTTAATTTATTTTGTTTTTGAAAGTAAAATCCAACTCAAAAGGCATTTCAATATCATCAAACCATGCTCATCAAGACAAAAAAAATGTGGAAGGCAAAAAAAACTGTCATTGCATTATAATCTCAATTTAATCACTCATCGATCAGAAAAATTGCTCTTGAGTAATGTTATCGATCAAAATTTTTGGGAGGATTCCAATATTGCCAAACTATAAAATTGTGCTTAAACCCTATCATTTTTTCCTTTCTCTCTATCGATTGGCACATACACTGATAGAGAGAGAGAATTCGACACATAACTTGTAATATTGAACAATTCAAATTAACCTGATTTTTAATCACAATTACGATTGAAAGAATTCGATTATTATTTTTAAATTTATTATAACGAAATTAGAAGAACCGAATTTACTGATTACTGCTAACTCAAATAGAAATACCATCACGAAACCATATGAAAGGTTATGCTTAATTTAATTTACATATTTTATTTAATTTACTTGTTTAATTACTTATTGAAAAGAGCCAAGGAAACAACAAATTCAAGAATTGGTAAAATGCAATTACAAAGTGTTGACAGAAAAAATAAAGTGGACTTTCAAGCTTTGATAATCCGAAAAATATCAGATAGAATTCGAGTTTGCGACTGGAACAGAATTCAAAATAAATGGAAACATTTAAAGGACCTTCCATTTCATACAGTTGGGTGGAATACTGGAGTAGACGTTTTAATCGGAGCAGATTTTATTCGGTTGTACCGAGCAATGAATGAATGATCAGAAGGGAGGAGGATTTTTTGTGATAGATTTCAATCTCTCGTTTTATTAATTTTTCGGTTTCGGATTTCATAATTTACAAACAAACAAAAAATTTTTTAGTGGCCATGAGCTTAAATTAACTGATTGTGATTAGTCGGAGCAAGCACGTCAACGAATGGCATTGAAAACGTGATGGTGAAGCAAGAGCTGGCGCAGCGGTTTTGTGGCTCCGGCGCGCCGGCGGCGGGGAGTGACAGTCAGATCTGGTGATCAGCAATCTTCCAAATTGCTTTCTTTTAATAGATACTGTAAAGTGAATACGAAAAAAAATCGCACAGTTCTGGCAATCTTATTAGTCCTCTCTTAATGGAAGCATGTGAATAAGCTCAACTCATTGTAGATGATTTTATCCTATCTCTGTTCATAAACCTTACTTTTAACGTTAGCTTTTTTTTATCTTAACTTTAAACAATTTCTTTGACGAATATATATTAATCCATGTACTTGTATGCGTGGATTGTTAAAGATGACTTGTCTTTTTTATTTTTACTTTATTTCTTTTTATCATTCTTTGTTTTATATTATTAAGAAAAAAAATTATAGAAGGCAATGAAAATAAATTAAATGAAAGAAATAAAAAAAATGCAAGACTGATCTCTCCTCCTATTTAATATATTCGATTCCCCCCCCCTATTATTTATTCTGGGCAAAATTATTACAATGAAATTGCCATTAGCAATTTTAAATTCAAATAAACGATCGATAAAACGATCACAAATAAATAAATAATTAAATTTGGCTGCCAAATTCTGATATATCAGATACCAATTTATTCTGGCCGTTTACGACAATTATATTAACTTTATCCGTTTATTAATTTTGGCTGTTTACAACAATAATATTAAAGAATTGTATTGTGAGATTATTACGATTTTTGGTTCATAATTATTCTGTTGGGAATTTTTTGTAATAATATAGTTATTTTATTGCATAAAGCGTTGTAGCATTTGTGATACTTTCGACGATAAGAAATTGGTTTATCCTAAAAATTTTAGTACATTTCATAACAAGATAGACTGATTTCTTATAGATAAATTTTTGCTTTTGAGCATTGTATAAATGATTCTGAGTAATACTTATTAAATTCTCTACTACTTTTTTAATTTATTATTTAAATTATCTTTATTATATTTATTATATTTTATTATTAATTATCTTTATTATCTTAATTACCTTTATTATCTTTATTATATTTAGCTTAACTACATTATGTAGTCAAGCATAAATTTCAAATTATAAAAATTTAAAATTTAAATAAATCAATGAAAATTGATTTATGAAATCACAATTAAAATTTTATTTTTAAAAAAAAACTTGCTTGACAGCAGAATTGTTCTACCTCAAAAGAAATTAAAGAAAATTTATCTATCGCAACTCTATCCTAGATTGTCCTACCATAATTACTGTCTCTCAACGATAAATTGACATTGTACTCCTCGAAGTTTCGGTGTTGCAAAAGACTATAGTATAAATAAAAATCGAGTCTCAATCTGTATCTAAATCCAAATACTAATCCAAATCCAAGTCTAACTCAAAGCCGTTGTACGCATTCGAAGCTTCAGTTTACAAGGAAGATAGTACAAAGTACATATATTTTTGTCATATTTTTTCGTTCCCAACCAGCTCCTTTTCGTTTACTGTGACACTTAATTGTTACCTTTTTTCTTCATTATTACGTGTTTTAAATTATATATTATCAATTTAATTTTTATTTTTTATTATTATTTCATAAGTAAAAATCACTTCAAATACCTAGATTGGGATTTTAGGTGATTTTTACAAGCATCCTGCACTACCTTACTTATATCAACTTTCGTAAGCTTGACTCTAGCATCATTTAATTTTGTATAATTTATTAATTAATTTTTTATTGACTTTATATTAATTAAATAACTTTGTTAGGGTTAATAATTTTTAACTCAGCATAAAAACAAAAATTTAATAGTCGATCAATTATTTATTTTTTACTATTAAGTTTTTAACAATAACTAAATAATTATTAATAATTTATTAAATTATAAGTTAATTTATAAGTTAATTTATAAATTAAGAATGCGCAGCATGGATGATGCTCGCGAACAGCGAATATCTCCGGAAGAAGATCGATTTGACGGAGGACAAATACTGGATACAAAACGCCTTCGGGAACAATTTGAGGGTGCCCGTCAATATGACGTTCTTCGTCATATCAAATGTTAAAATGATTTATTGGAGTTAAATAAACAAATTTTGGAGTTTTTATTCTGAATAATTATTCTGATTTACAAATTTATTTATTTGATATGTTGCATTTTTAATTTTGTATAATTTATTAATTAATTTTTTATTGACTTTATATTAATTAAATAACTTTGTTAGGGTTAATAATTTTTAACTCAGCATAAAAACAAAAATTTAATAGTCGATCAATTATTTATTTTTTACTATTAAGTTTTTAACAATAACTAAATAATTATTAATAATTTATTAAATTATAAGTTAATTTATAAGTTAATTTATAAATTAA
>MQRK01167434.1:26510-37896 GCA_001938485.1 Girardia tigrina | reverse complement strand
AATTAGGCCACCTTCTTTCATGGGTATATTGGATCTTTATGTTTGTAATCGTCTTGTGTTTGTTTGTGTTTTATGTTTTCTGTATTGGACCAATGATGAGTCTGCCTCATATCGAAAGTGGATAAGCAATTATTCAAATGGTATTATGGCTGAACATTTATGTTCTTTCTGAGGTCCAAAATTACAAAAAAAATTGTTTTTGTCTATATGTTTGTGTTCGTCGTGGACCCAGTCGAGTATGACGCGTCACATATGTAGGTAAAACTACACTTAGCCTCTCATACTCTTGATTGTCTCACCTCCTCGTGGTTGGGTCTGGTACTCAAAATTAATTTGGAAACAGAGAAGGCATGATCTTTGTGTTTTGAATTTTGTATAAAATTAAAATAAATTGAAATAAATAAATAGATTTCATAGGATCCACATATCCTAGAAAAAAGTTATTTTCTTCTTTTTAGTCCACTTTGGATCCGAGAAAAATGTGGTGGTTCAAAATTTTTTTTGCGTATAAATATATTTAATAGAATATTTTTTATTTAGTTATAAGCATATTCTTGAATCATTGTTATTTGATATTTTAGATTACTTCTTTAATAATAAATTTATTTTACCTTTGTTAATTATATCTCACATGTACTATTTCGTAGTCCCTTCCGATATAAGAGCAATTAACGGATGAAAGAGATAAACTTAGAAATTGAAGTACGATTAAATACTAATTAGGAAATTAGAAACACAAAATTAGAATATGGCGAAAATCAAGGGCTTAATTATCATTCTTCATTCCGATTTTGCGTCTAAAATAGAGAATATTAAAGAACTGAAAATGCTAATTGTTGAAAATTATTTTAATTAGCCGAAATACGAAGAACCTTATTAGGGCTTTTAATGACTGTATAACAGAGTCATGAATATTGATTTAGAATTAAATATATTATAAAAAAATTTTCATCACTAGAATTATCATAGACAATTTTGTCTTATTCGGAGAACTTAATAGAGATCTTCTACTATTGTATTATGAGAAACAAATAAATTCAATGATTTAATGACATAAAAAACAAAAAAATAATTCAAAGGCATTCAAAGATTGTTTTCCTTTGAAACATTAACTACCGTATGCGATCTTAGAGCTTCTTTTTCAAGGTAAATTAGCCAAGACCAAATAAATATAGTTCATAGTAGTGTAAACACGAAATATTTCCAAAAGCAATGAAAAGTTAATCATAAAAGAATCAAAATACAATCTATAGAAATTTGTAAAGTTGCATTATGACGATCGGTATGGTGAAGCTGAAATGATTAGATTAAAGATTTAAAATATTTAATATATGAGATAAAAGACGAATCGTAGCCAAATAAGAAAATTCAAAAGAAACAATTTCACCCTCTCTTTATATTTTTATATATAATTAAATATATAACCATTATCTTCAGATGTTAATTATAAATTATAAAAGTTAAAATACAAACATCTTTATCATAATAATTAGTGATAGTAGTGTTTTCAGTCGCGCGGTAGCAGCTCTGCTGCATCGAAGTGGGTCGGTGGATCGTGGGAAAATTATAATGGGAAATCTATCTAATTTCTTTCAAATTTTTAGATTTAAACGAAATTTTAGTAAATTCAATTCATCTTTAGATAAAACAATTTTACCTAAATTTGAAACAGTATTTTCTACATTAAAATTACAAATTCCAAATAATTTTCTTAAATTGTTAAGTTTTTTATCTTGTGCAGTAATTTTATCATTAATTAATTTGTCGGAAATACTATCAGAAAATTTATTAAACAATTGAAAGCAATAATCATCACTTACATTCTATAAACAGGTAGATGGTGTTGCCATGGGTTCCCCTTTGGCACCAACACTTGCATCCATTTTTCTGTCTAACATTGTAAATAAAATTCAATTGTTTATGGGTGTTAGACCTTTAGCTTATAAACGATATGTTGATGATATTTTTCTCGTTTTCAAAGAGCGTGAAAATATGTTGCCGTTTTTATCTTCTATGAGTTCCCTTCATTCTAATATTGTTTTCATGGTTGAACTTGAGAAGAATGGTGTTTTACCATTTTTAGATTTGTTAATTGAGAGAAAAGGTAGTCGTTACGAGACAGAGATTTACAGAAAGAAAACAGATACAGGGCAATATACTACTACTAAAAGCTTCTGTGAACCTAAGTATAATAGAAGTATGATAAACGGATTGTTATTTAGGTGTTTGTCTCTATCATCAACATATGAAAAAGCAGATGCAAGCATAGATAAACTAACAGAACTATTGCAGAAAAATGGCTATTCGAAATCATTTTTAGAGAAACTAACTAATGAGACGATAGATTAATTAATGAATAAAGAACATGTGGGTAAAGACGAATTAAAACTCGATAAATTATCTAATGAAAATTCTAATATTGGATATACGCTAATTGTTCCTTATTCAGAAGTTTACAAAAATTTAAATCGTCTATTTTAAAATCAATCGATATTAAAACATTGAATTTAAAAATCATTTTAAAATCTTACAAAATTCAAAGTATGTTCAGCAATAAATCTTATACTCCTTTGAGTTTATGTTCCAATCTGGTTTATCAATTTTCGTGTAATGGGTGCAACGCCACATACATTGGAGAGACGTCTCGTCATCTGTGTAAACGGATTCAGAAGCGTGTACGATTGGGTAATGGGAGTAATATTGTTGGACAGATGAAGGGTTGTAAATCGGAGGTGAAAACAACTAATTTTAAAATATTGTGCAGTAATTTTAAAAATTATTTGGAAAGAGTTACTTGTGAGGCATTATTGATTAAATCAATTAATCCGTCCATTAATGTCCAAACAAGACTCTCTTTCACTTTGTTGAAAATATTTAATTATTTATTACGCAAGAAGTTTGCATAATCATCAATTTGCTATATATAAGACAGCAAAAGTGTTATTAATTCAACCTGAAGATGGTGGAAAATCCACCGAAATATATTGTGACAAGAAAAAATTGATTTTAATGGCGTTCTTGATTATATTATTATTTATTATAAATTCCTTAATTGAGTAGAATTATTTTCTTTATGGTGGCAGAATAATATCTGTTACAAAAACAAATAATAGTATTAGTTGTTTAAAATACTTTTCTACTAATATTATTTATTATTGTTCTTAAATATGATAATCAGAGAACCTTTTAAATTTGTTATTTAGAACAAACCTGGCATTGTTGAGCACTTCCGAAACATAATATTCAAACAAAATGATATTTGCTGATAATTAATTAATATTACTATTATTGACCTTCCTTTTTCAGCTCTCATTTTGTCTCTTTGTGATGTACAAAACTTTGACCTTTAATTTAACTATAAAAATAGAATGCGGTCGAGTTCGAACAATCAGAGAGAATGTGGAAGCAATGAAGATAGAAAATACAAAGAGAGATCGCTTTCTATTTAGCAAAAAGGTTTTATTTGAATATATTTATTGACTTTAAAATATTTTTCAAAAGGTTTTCATATACAAAGCTTAATAATTACAGAAATCTTTAATAAAAAAGAAAAGAATGTCTCTAAATTTTGTTTTAATTTTACTTGTTTTTTCATCTGATAATGCAAATTAGTTAAACATAAATTGAAACATATGCGAAAATATTTTAAAGATGGTTTATAGGATAAATACTCATTATTAAATCAAAATCTTTCAACAATTATATCGCATTCGGGACCTGCCATATTTTATTACAAGGGTGGGACCTTAATCGCCTATTAAGAATATAAATAAAGAAATATAAAAAATATTTAGTATAAAAATAATGACTTTGGTATAAAAATCAAAATCGTTTTTCATTAAAATTCTCTCTTTATGAAAATGTTTTTTTTCGGTAATTTTTGTTTTAGCTTTATAAACTTGTCTTTAATTTAAGTAAAATGATTTAGAGACTCCTGAGAAGAACTGTTTCAATATTTACAATAAAATTCCGATATTTTCTCTTTTAAAAATATCTTGAAACTTAAAACAATTTTTTCGACTTTTTACTTCCATCTATCTCCTGCCTCATTTATATTAATTAATTGTTAATTAGTAACGTATCATTTTGTCTTTTTTATATCATTAGTTATCGTTTTCTGTAAAATAATTTATCATAAGTCAGATCTAATTATTTTTTTAATTATCATTTTAATAATTTTTTAAAAATAATTTTATTCTTCATAATTACATTATTTATTCACTGTTGCGTGACTTGAAGAAGTTTTTTTAAGGATCACTTTTTTGATCATTTTATCAGTAGCATCCAATTAAGATCTGAAATTATAAAATAAAATATATATCATTATTAGTATTAACATTATTTATAGTGTGCCCCATAAATAATTGGAAATGTGAACATAATACCTACCCTTCAAAAAATAAAAAAATTAAAACGATTTTATTTTTATCAGAATCAGCATAGAGTAAAGTTTTGTTTAAATATTTGAAACATTGTTATTACTTTTACGGCGGACTTACAAGTATGAATCTACCTCTGAGCGATAAATTACTGTTAGTGAAGCATTATTACTTGCGAGGAGAGTCGGTTACTGGAGCGATACGTAGGTATTAAACAGAGAAAAACATAACAAAGAATTCTGAGTCACTTTCCCATTCAACAGTGGATTATTTACTGAAGAACGTCTTGGCAACAGGTTAATTAAATAAACGAAGTCTTCCTGCTCGAAAAGTGAATGATGAAAATGTTAACATTGCTGAGATTGGAGAAGTTAAATCTGTTCGCTCTGTAACTCAATTAACAAAATTAACGAAGTCTACTGTCCATCGTATAAATTCTGACACAAATATATAAATATAAAAAAGATAAATTCACACTAAATTTTAACATGTTCCAATACAAAACGCAGTATGACCCTTTTGTTTCTGCTAACGCACAACAAGAAAGATATGCATTTTGTGAAAAATTCCTCGCACAAGTGGATGCAGATCCTGATTTCCTTAACAGAATCCGATTCACTGATAAGTCCATCTTCGACAGCAATGCTCATTTAAATAAGCAGAACAATATGATTTGGGTACCAAAAGGCAGTTTTCCTCCTCCAAATCCCAGTTTCCCTGCGAAACAATATCCCCAGAAAATAATGGTTTGGGCGGGATTTTCATCACGAGTGTGCTTTGGACCTTTCTTTTTTAATTCCACAGTCACAGTTGAGAGCTATCAGCAAATGCTGAAGGACTATGTAATTCCGAACTTAAAGAAGCACAAAAAGTTCAGCACAACCATATTTCAGCAGGACGGGCATTGCCTCACACTGCATTGAACTCCAAAGAGTTTTTGAAACGAGAATTTGGAGAAGATGCTGTAATAAGCCGAGGGTGTCCCTTTGCATGGTCAGGATATTCACCCGATTTGACACCGGCAGATTTTGGATTGTAACCCCATCTTAAAATGAAAGTGTATGCCAAAAACTATAATTCAGTGGAAGAACCAAAAATTGATATTCGAAATGAATTTCATTCACTGCCTCAAATGCTTCTTTTCTAATTGTATTTCTTCTTTATGCTAATTGTATTGCTTCTTTTCTAACTCAGTTATTGAGAGATGTGCTTTGTGTTTTGAGGCCAATGGTGGGAATTTCTAATGCCTATTAATATTAAATACTTTATTATACCTGAACATGTTTGTAATTACTCAGCTTTGAAAAAATGCAAATTTTGTTTGAAATAAACACGTTTGAAATTTCCAACTATTTATGGGACACACGATATAATATATAATCCTTCAATACAATTATTATCATTATTATAATTATTATAATAATTTTATAAATATATATTATTCCTTTTTCTTTCTAGACAGGGAAAATTATTTTCTGCCTCGTCGGAGGGTGGAATAAAATGTTTTAAAAAATAATAATAAATGAATTATGAGCAAGTGCTTTCATGCCCAGTAGTCTAAAGATTATTACGGAGAAATTCTTTCTTCAGACATGACAAGTGCATTTGCACTAACGTAAATAATAAAAAAATATTAAACTTTTTAATTAATTTTTAAAAAGATAATATAAGAAATTTTCAAAATCTACTAAAGATTTTTGGTATAAATACCCCTTACTATTTATAAAAAAATTATTCGATAAAATAGAAAAAAAAGAAGAACAATATTTAGTAAAGCTAAGATTGTTTGAAAGACTATTTTAGAAAACTATTCTGAAAAGAATGTTTTGGAATCCTCTATTTTCGAAGTATCGCTTTATCGAAGTCGATTGATAGAAGTATTTAAAATAAAAATATTAAAGAAGTTTTCAAATTAGTTTTTGTTAATTCAGTTCACTTAGTTTGAATAATATGGTTTAAGATAATATCTTTTGTGACATAACTAATAGAAAATTTTTATAAGACAAATATTGAAAGGACTCTGGTTGGAAGAACCCTTTGAATGAGTCAGATATTTGTTCAGTGTGTGGTTACTAGAAAAAGGGTTTTGCGAAATAAAAAGATAATCATTTTACTAATACCCAAAAATCCTGATCTTTGTTGACATTGTATATTTTGACAATGTAAAGAATAAAGAGCAGATCAATTCGACTTTCCTTCTATAGTTTAATGAAACCTCTTGCTTAATCACTGGCGCGGAAAATTAAAAGTTTTATCGAACATTTAGCAAGTTTGAAAATATCATGAATTAAAAAAAATTAAATAAATAATTAAAATAATTAATCAATCTATGTACATATATATATATATATATATATATATATATATATATAATTGTATAAATTGTATTGATTATCCGTTTGAAACGATTGGTATGTAAACTTTTGACCACAAGTAAGTTTTAGTGTTCAATTCAATTGAACAGTAATTTATGCAATTGCCTTTGTTTGAAATAGGTTAATGTTTTGTGATAGATCGTGGGAATATATGCATATGAACAGAAGGAACTAAGAAGACACATCAAAAACGTGCATACGGTCACGACGCCGCAGCGTCAGATTGGTAACAAACCTTTCCGATGTTCCATGGAAAATTGTCACAAGACATAAAACGGATGGATGGTTAAAGAGACATTTATTGATCGATCACCGAACGCAAGGCAGTACCAGTGGTACTAGTGATTCACAAAAGCACGCAGATGAAAGATGTACAAAATCTTCGAACCCGATCGCGATGCATGATGTGTCAGTGCCCTTCGACGGTACCTCGGAGACGGACCCAGGAGTGATTCAAATGGTGGTTCTCGACTTTATATTAAGTAATACAAATGATGTAGGGATATTTCGGTGTCCCTTTACTCATTGTACGAAACGTGTTTATACAGCCAAAGCTCTACAGAATCACGGTACGAGGGATCATGACTGGTCCTTTCTGACTGGGAAATCGAAGTGTGCCCGTGCACTGAAAGCTTGCATTCTTGCATCTAAAGCCCTGCAAGAAAGTCAGTAGGCTTTGTTTTGTCTATTTTTAATTTCTACCCGATACAGAGTCTATGAATCACTACCCTGTACGCCAATGCTGGTACTGTAGTCTCTACAATACTCAGTTATCCGTTCAGTCAGGGGAGGCTTAAAAATATGTGTTAATTGTGTGTAATTATCGATCAAAGATCGATTAACGTGTATGTGTTGTGTAAATATATCTGAAATAATTTAGTGAATTTTTTTTTCATTTGAATGGACCAATTCGATTTTGAGTGTCTGTGTGTTTGGGATTGGTATGTGTGTAACAATAAATGAAAATGTAAATGTGTCGTATGATTCGGTGTGTGAATGTTTCTGTAATAAAAAAATGTCATCAAAATTCGTCACAATTAACAGTGAATAATTACAATTACAAAAAAATAATGATTTTGATAAAAAATAAGTTTTTTTAGCAATTACTTCGGTGTTTTATTGAAATTGCAATTCAGTTATTATTGATATCTCATCTTTGTAAGAGATGATGTTGATTGTTTTTGTGCGTGTGTGTTTCATTTACTTATTTTGAGTGTGCATTTTTTTGTTGATGTGAGGACATTTTTTATGTATCTTTATTATGATTCTTGTACGGGTTCATTATTTTATTATTTTTTGTCTTATTGTTCCTTTTCAAAAAACACAGAGGAGATTGTGTGTCAGGAGATGAATGAGTGTGTATTTTATGCGAAATTTAGCGAATGTAAGGCCTTTTGTGAAAAGATTTGGATCTCAAGTTAATCGAAATGGAATTTGTTTTGGATTTCCAAGACGAGAGTCGAATAACGTCCATAGCAGATATGCTTGCTTGATTTGTGTATTTTGTAATAACATAGCATCACTTGAATCAGTCCTCGATAGATACTGGAGATGGAATTTATTTATTAGTTGTTGCAGCAGCAGCATGAAAAGCTAATGAAAAATCAAAGAATCGATATAAATAATTAATGACTATGATATGATATTATTAATATGATATTATACTTACTTACCAAGGTTTGAGATGTACAGTTTTTGTTTTTTTTGATTAAAAGAGTTTGTTGTTTTGTTATTTTTTATTTACACTAATTGTTTTCTTTTATTTTTACTAATTTAAGTCCGTTGAATACTTTTGCTTATTAGTAAAAATAGAGATTTGGCAACTTGTCCAAATTTCTATTTTTACAATTATAAACGCAGCAAACGACGCAAACACAATCGTCTATCCTTTCTCACTCGATTGAGAAAGATTTCTGAAATGGTTTCGAGAAAATTTCTACAATTTAAATAGAATGATTCGTTTTCAAGTTATTCAAATTCAAATACATCGAGTATCTGTAATTCATAAAGTTTTCGTTAACGGGTATGAAATTCGTGATGCACTGCTTCCTCAACAATCAGGGTCTGACTTTTGTAATTATTCAAATGTTTGAATTTTGAAGTCGAAAATAACTATTAACACCGGCCTCTCAGAATGTTAATATTGATAATTTCTATTCAATTTCCATATAATTTTCATTATATATCAGTTTATTAGTGACTTTATACCATATTTATATTAACTTATATTTTCGAACACCAATTATTTGACTGCCTTTTAATAAAATACATATTTAGACTTACTAACACGTTTTTATTAAATATCTTACTCTTAAATTTTCTTTATTTTATTTCGCTTCTCTTATAAACCGTTAAGTTTTACTTTCCGTTTTTCTACTCCATTCAAAAAATACAACTATATTTATTATTATCTTTGATAATATTTATTATTAAAATGATTTAATATAATACATTAAATAATTTTTATTCTTTTAATTTTCTTTAGAATTAAGATTTGAAAATTAAATTAATTTTATTTGTTTATTTTTTATGATAAATTTCCCTATCAAATTAATTTTATCTTTTTAAATAATAATAAATAAAAAATTAAATATGACATATCAAATTTATTATTTGAAATAATATAAATAGTAATTAAATATTATCTATTTTCTTTTATTTGATTTTAATTTTCTTTTTTTTAGTTATCAATATATTTACAAATTTTCTATTTTCGATATAATGTAGCGGAATTTAAATAATTTATTAGGGATAATTATATATCGGAGGAAATTTATTATTTTGCAGAAAATAAAATAAAAAACTTTTATAAAATTATTTCTTATAAAAAATTGCATGGTTTTTTTTAAAAATTAAAGCTTCATTTTTAATAAAATATCAATAAAAACATAATTATTTTTTAAGCAAATATTGTATCATCAATAATATATGAAAATATTAATTAACTGATATTTTTCAGTTGAAAAAAAATTTACATATTGCGTAAAAACAGGAAATATGTTTGTGAGAAGTGGTTGCAACCTCAATATCAGGATTCATTTTTTTTAACACCAAAATTTATTTATAAAAATAAATTTTGCAAATTTATTAAATAATCTTCACATTAAAACTAAAAATTTATTTTCAAATTTATTTAAAATTGTTTCATAATTTCTATTAAAATATATAAATTGTTATGACTGTAAAAATATTTTTTATTTATAAAACAAATATTTAATATTTTATGGTTTTCTTATCATTTTAAATTTTAAGATATTTAATAGACACATTAACCCATTAATGCCGAGAATTATGTAATATGAATTTTTCATGTTACATACACTCCTTTCTTGGTCAAGGTCAGCCGGCTACTGCGCATGCATGCCTGGTGACAGAGAAACAAAACATGTTCCGTATGTGTTCTGAACCTTCAGAGTACACACCTTATCAACGAAACATAGCTAAATGCAATGTCTTTACTTTTACAGCCATTTTTATTAGCTGGGCACGAATATTCTCATTCGGCGTTAATGGGTTAAAAAGATATTTTTTATTTTTAAATAGATATTTAATTTTTTAAGATTTTCTTTTATTATATCATTTTTAATTTTTGAAATATTTTTAAAAAACACATTAAAAACATATTTTATTTTTAAGTACGTATTTGATTTTTTTAATAGTTGTTTTATTATATCCTTTTTTAATTTTTTAAAATATTTAATACGCATATTAACATTAAAATATTTTTACCTTTAAATTAAAAAAAATAATAAATTATTCTGGCGAGATGTAAATTTAAATTAACCCCTAATAATGTTTAAATTCTAAAATTATAAAAAAAAATTTTCATAAGAATTTTTAATTAATACTTTTCGTAATCAATTGATATTCAGTTGAGTTTCAGTGTGAAGAATATTATTAGGTTGACCAAAAAATTATAATACATCTGATGTAACCTGTGTCACCGATATCGATCACGTAAATTATCGCGTCCGCACCGCTCAAACGTGTCACCCACAGAATCCGATTGTTCTGTCTGCCATTGATATTATCAAATTTTTATTAACCGATAATTTCAATTTCGATTTTAACGATTCACAAATCGTTCCGTTTGTCGGTTTCGTTAAAACGAGTTTATTCATTTTTATTTGATTGTACAAAGTCTATTTGCCGTAATTATCCAATCCGAGTATAATAATTTTAATGGTTTTTGAATTCAATTCATTACCCATAGGAATATCAATATCGATAGTTAACTTTGAATCAATCAATCAACGTCAAAATAAAGGAAAATTGATATTTGAAAAAATTCAATCGATAATTTAATTTACGTATCGGATCTTTCGCCAAATTAAAACGCTTGAGGATTAAAAAAAATGAGTAATCTGCAACGCCAAGAAACTCTGCGTCCCGACTACCGATGACGACAAAAAAAGGATTCGTTCAATAAATAATAATTGAAAAAAAATCGACTGCAATCACTAAATTTATTTTCTGCTTAAATTTCGCATTTCTTCGCATTCTTCATTCCGAATTTGCGTCTAAAATAGAGAATATTAAAGAACTGAAAATGCTAATTGTTGAAAATTATTTTAATTAGCCGAAATACGAAGAACCTTATTAGGGCTTTTAATGACTGTATAACAGAGTCAT
>MQRK01167434.1:289-12610 GCA_001938485.1 Girardia tigrina | reverse complement strand
ACCCCTAAACATTAACCAATTATGATAAAAATTGCAGGGAATAGTTTTTGTAACAAATGTCACCAAATGAAGGGGTGTCCCGTGAAAAAATCAAAAATCGAAAAATAAGCACCACCCTAATGGATATCTTAAAATAAAAGTGAATTAATTATTGTATTGTATTAACCTTTGTTCGATATAAAATCGAAATCTTTAGTTTTTCGACAAACGTGAAATAAAAAAATCATTTTTTATAGAAAATGTCGTTTTTATTTGATAAAGACAGATTTTCAAATTTCAAAAAGTTTGATTTATACAAATTTACAATTTCACAACATATTACATTAATTAAATATTAAATTCATTTTTAACATTTAATAAATTCACGTAGAAAATCGAAAATTATGTTTCTCAACTGGCCCTGCTTTTGCTTTTTTATTTTGAATATCGAATTATGAAAATATTTATACAGTAGCAATTCACAGATTGTATCGAGTAAAGCGGTTTATCGAATTATCCGGTGTTACTGCAACGTAAATGTATGCACTCTTAGCCGGAACAACCACAACATATCGAGTAAACTTGATAATCGAGTTATCCGAAATCGAGTTATCCGGAGTCGACTGTAATTGTGAACACAGAATATATATATATATATATATATATATTAATCCACACAATATATCAAATTCCTTGGAGCCCCAATAGACTACAACCAATATCTTAACCCTCGCTCTAAATTCCACGACCTTTTAGATAATCTCAAGAAAATAGAAAGATCTGAGCTTTACCACAACCAAAAATTCATGCGCCTTCCTGAAACCATCTGTGACCACTTCTTCTACACAAAAAAAAGCAGAGGGTGGAGCAGGCCTCAGAAGGATGGTAGAAAAGTACGCTGTTCAGTCAATCATGTACATATACCGTCTCACCAACTCCAAAAACCTTAGATTAAAAGAAGCTACCTTTGACAAACTATTACAACTATTATCACTTACCATCTGACATTCCTAGCATCTTCATGGATTTAAACAGTAACACCGCCAAACCACACAGAGACGCCGCCTGTGAATGGTCTAAATTCATCATTGCTAGAAAACTTCCGCAGAAAAAACTAGGAGTGAACATCAAATCGACTGGTTTTTGTTGACACAAACAGGGTCAATCTCACTATCGAATTCCAAAATAAGATTGCTTTCGTCAATGCCTCTAATGAAGCCGCCATATCCTCCATCCTCTTCGACTACATCAAACAAGCCCAGAAACACCTCTTACTACAAGACAAAAGACTAGCTGAAACCTTTGACATGTGTACATCCAACGAATCCTTAAACAAAACAATTATGCGAGGATGAATCACCTTTGAAGGATGGTTCTTCATTCACCGAGCTAGACTTGGACTCATTTCTTGTAACTTCCAAAACCATTTTTATTGCAAAGAAATAACAAACAAATGCCGCAAATGTTGTCAATTCATGGAAACCCTGATGCACATCATTATCGGATGCGACTTCTCTTTAACATTTGGAATCCTAAAACACAACAAAATTAAAGACAACTTCGCCAACTTCCTCCATAAAAAGTTCGGCCACGACCTAGTCTTCGTTTAATACCACCACAAAATGGCCAACTAAAAGTTGTGGATCTTAGATATCTTCGTCGATTTTGGCAACAAAGCATGGATCGTCGAAGTCAAAAGCCCATGGGACGCAAATAACCAATTCTTCGACGCATACACACGAGCCTGTGACACCTATCTCGACGTCCAACTAGATCTGATCGAATCAAACAACAAATTTGAGGTCATGATCTTCCTTTTGTAGTGAGTAGCCTGAGCAGATGGCACCACGACAATAACTCACTCCTTCGCGCCATTGGATGGAATGACGTCGAAATTTAACCATATCACATGAGCAGCCAAAAGAAGCATAGAGATGTGTGCAGAGCATTACAGCCAACATCTCCTCTACATCTCAGATAAGGACATAATAAAAGATGGCACTGCCTAGACAACACAAGCAGTCACCAAACCTCTAGTTCACTCTCTTGGAGAGCGTAACTCTTTGCTGATAGCGCGACTAAGGTAGATGCGAAAGCAACAAATCGCTAAAATACGGAGCCTTTTCCACCCGGGTTGGAGACGAGACTTGCATTTGATTTAATTTCACCCAAGCGGTGCATTCAAATTAAATTAAATTAAAGTGCTCAACCATCTAAATCATATTTTTGTAACATCACTACTGACGTTACACAATCAATTTCACCAGTAAGCACACAATAATTATTTCATACTTATTCTTAATTATTTTTGTTATTACATAACTATTCCCACTCACAGTAGGGATACATATAATTCTATCCAAACTGAGATATACACCAAGAACACCAGAGTGCAACAGTTGCTCAAAAAAATATTTCCCCCCTCCAACCTCGATTCGCAAACACATTCTTCCAGCGTATTTTTTGTGTCTTCTGTCGCTTGATTCATAAAAAGGTTCGTTTATCAAAATGACTTTTGATTTAACCAGCTACTATATTTAATACTATTTATTTTAATACTTTATTGAAGTAACTGTTATCAGACGTGGCATATTTTAATTAATTTTTATAATTTGAATTTATTCTAAGAATCCATAATAAATGAATTGATTAATTATCTGAAAGGTTGCTGGTTATGTCACTACTGTTATGGAGCTGTCTAAAAGAGAATCTAATGTTGTTATGGAACCTTACTTAGAAATAACTCTAAATCTACGGTAATACATAAAATTCTAGTAACTATATGAATAGAAGATGTTGTTAGTAGTGTTATAGGTTTTTATAAAATTTCAGAGTTTGCAGAAAATAAAAAAACAGGGTATTTTTGCTTCAGGAGAACAGGAGTATTTTCGTTAGCACTTCAAATTGAAGCCAATTTGTCGTAGCCTACAGTTTTTGTGTATTTTAAGTAATGACTTAAAATGGAAATACATATCTGAAAAGTGGATTTCTCACAAAATTTCAGTAGAACAGAAGACTAATAGAATTCATTGATGTGAAAAAACATGTTAGAATTGTTTTTAACTAAGATAAACATAAGATGATATCGTAGTTGTTAGCGTCACTGAATTCATCACTCATTGGTCGCGCGCCAGAATAAAACGAAATTTGATTAAAAAAAATAAAATTTACTAACTCAATTTTTTCGAGAAAAATAAATCTAAATCAATAAATAAATTGTATTTATTTACACAAAATACAGTTTCTTCCAGAAAACGATTCCAATTCAAAATTTCCAAACAAAAATTGTAATATTTACACAACATTAATTTTTCAATAATTAATTGTTGTTTTTTTAATATAATTTTTATCAAAATCTTCTGAAGAACTTTTCTTGATAACGATAAACTTAGACTTCGCAATTTTCTTTTTATAGTTTTATGAATTTATTGATTTTAAGTAATAATTTAGTTTTGAGGTTATTCTGTAGTAATTAGTTAAATTTCTTTGTATCCTAATTTCTTATTAAATTCAAAAATTCCTATTCTGTCGAATCAACTCTAACAGTGGATTTAACTCTAATGGATTTAACTATAACTTTAGGCTTCCCATCTGATTTAGTTTTTAGAAATTTTATGATTTCTTTCTTCATTTAAAACGAAAGTTTAAATTTCGACATGAAAAGCTATTGACGATGTGTTCATTTCAAAGTGTTCAAGAATGTGAACTCCAAAGATTACTCGGAATTCTTGGATGAACCCCTGTTATCTTTCATACGAACTTACACTACAAAAACGGAATGAAAATTGAGAAAATGTTCTCCTTATACTTGACTTCTTCTCACGTTTCAGCTCATCCTCTCGACTTTTTTAAAACGAAGAATTGTCAATTAGTAAGACAATTTCCATATCCCCCTGACCTAAATATAATGGGCAGCGTGGTATTTCCAAAATTGCAAATGAAAAGATGCCGTTTGAAAATAAAATGAGAGAGATTTTCTGTGTCAACAACTTTTTAGTTTAATAACCTCAAAATTCATATTAGAAGTGTTATCGATAACCCTGGAAACTATGTTTAACTCTGAAAAATGTAGATTTGTACATAGCATCTCGTTAATAGAATGTTTTCCAATATTTTTGGATATTATCAAAACTTTAAATGTTTTTTCTTCAATTTTTCATTACAAAAAATGAATTTTTTTATGAATCAAATGGTATTATGCAAACATGTATTCCATTTTTAATAACCATTTGGGTTATGGTTAGAATAATAATACAATTTTCTTTTAATCCCTCTATTTTCAATTTCATTTGTCTAAAAGCATAAACTTTATTTATGTGATTTTAATTTTAATAAATTTCAGGTTTTGTTGAATAAATAATAGAAAGAACGTACTCAAAAGAAATTTTAGTTTGAAATATAAATATTAAATATTGTTATATTTACTTATGGTCTTTTGAACCTTTTCGGCATCTTTAATGTTTATTTTTTATAAGTACATGAACAAAATTTTATGTTTATCAACAGTGTCCGAAAACATCTGCAATATACATTGTATCATTCTTTAACAATGAAGAGTTTGTGATAGTTTGAAATATTTATTTTAAAATATAATTGCTATTCTTTCAGCATTTCTTTTTGTCGCATATATATATATATATATATATATATATATGTATAGAAAATTAAATTTATAGACGATAATTTAAAATTGAACATCACTTTTTTCTTTAAGGATATATATTAGGTCGTCAAGTATGAAATTTGTAGAAATAAGGTAAAGGTTTCTTAATAATTTACCATTACAAATATTTATATCATTCATCAAGGTATACACTTATATTATCGACACACTTTTGCCATTTGAGCGGCTGCTTCTTGAGACCATTTGAATAAAAAGTTAGTGAGCGAGAATATTTAAATTCACGGAAAGCCATTTTACAGCATGTTCGAAATTGAAATTTTTCAAATCATTTTTTTTCAAATGAAGGAAGAAATAATAGGCAATGAAGAGGAACGGAATTGTTGGTGGCATAAGACTCAGCACGCCATTCGTGATATCTAGAAGATTCACTGTATTACTGGGAAATTTCTCTATAACCAACCCGGGTATCGTGCTGAGTGTGTACCAAAATTTGGGGGGTATTGACACCAGTGAATTTTTTACTCCAAATAATAGGGACAAACTGAAGAAAACCCTTCGTAATTGTATTTCGAACTCATACTTGGTACAGTGGAATGCGCAGAATAATGCTGGAAGGTATTCGTCTGCCTTATCTAAGTCTACCTATTCCAACTCACCACAGTATGCTGGTCGACTTACAAATGCTGAATGGGATTTTATTCAGAAGGCCAGATCATACACGATCCCTGTGAGGTGTCGTCCCTGGATGGAATATCACGTACTCTGCCACAGAGGTTGTCCTGAAGATGAAACTCTTGCGCATGTACTTGTGGGTTGCAATTCTATGAGTACCTTCTGGAATGCAAGACACAATGCTGTGCTTGATAGTGTCGCCGCCGAAATCAGGAGACACTCTGAGGCGGTTCTTCACGTGAATGATACACCCATTCAACTACTACTAACCATCAACGGACCGCTTTGATCTGCAGGTTTATTTTGAAGATAAGAAGATTTTGTTGCTTATTGATGTCAAGTGCCCTTACGATACCATGCGCAATCTTGATATCGCTGATATCAGGAATGTTGACAAGTATTTTTATCGTCTTCAGAAGATTACTGTGAGGTGTGGGTTTACAGTTACCATAGATACTTTCATTGTTGATGCATTTGGTGCATGGATGCCCAACAATGAAACTATCCTTAATGATTTACGTGTAGGACACAGAATTAAATCGATTACGAACGGCTGCGTGGAATCAAATATCCGATGAAGTGCGAGACAATGGGCGGCATTCGAGGACCCGCGGGAGAGACGAAACGTGCACACATTTGCAGACGATATCCACGACCCGACAGCCACGATGGAGACGCTACAAGAGGGGTAAATCTTTGATGATTGTGACTCTGACTCGGTCTTTGGGGTTGATCATGGTTTGTGGTGATGTCCTGTTGGTGGTTCTGAGGATTCACGTTGATAGAGAGATCGTGTTGTATGATATGTTCTATAAGGTTTTTGACCCCAAATCGGTGTTTTCACTGATAGTGCGTACTGTCCGTTATGACAGAGGTACTTAATTAAGGATCACTTGTGTGTTCACAGAGATGGTACCGTTATATATGGCGGAGGCAATGACCCCCTTTTTATGTGTGATGGATCTCTCGTGTCATAACTCAGTATTAATTGGCTCGATAATTGCTGCAGCGCCTGATCGGTCCTGACTTCTGAGACGGACGAACAATCACAATAATGGCCCACTCTAAAGATACTGTCGTGAAACCCGATGAACCAATGCTCCCCGCTCAATTCCCCAGGCAATCAGACATGCCAGAAAGCACTAAAACTAATTGTTGAAAAAACCCTGTTTATATTAATAAATTTTGTTCAATGACAAGGTTTGGTGAGTATATGAAATGATTCAGAAGCTTCAACTCAAGTTCCTTTACTTTTTTCACGGTCATAAGCGCAGTATATGCTTTTGGATTGTTGTGAAGCAAGATTCTAGTCGGCCTATTTACTAAACGCTGCTGTATTTCTTTGAGTTTCTGCTTAATAACTTTAAATTGGTTACATTAGACATTTGTGGTGAATTTGCATATTTTTTAGGGCTGAGGTTACAACTAGAAACTGGTATTTCATAATTGTTTGAATTTCTGCTTCTTCTTTTTTGAAAATACTGATTTTTAAAACAAGTTATCAATAATTTTTAATTAATTTTCATTGATATGTTCAAAAACCAATTAATCAAACAAAAAACTGAATAACAAAATGTTAAGTCATGGTAAAATTATAATTGTTTAAATTTATTGTAATCATGCCTACAAATTTTATACTTGAGAACCTAATATAAGAATACATTCATCAAAGGGGATTTTTTTTGATACTCAGTAAGTTCATGATTTTCTCATCGTAGAGATCGTTAACGCTATAATTTTTGACTTTCATTTTGAAGGCGCAGTCCTTCGTGACTAACGCCCATCCAACTAGGCCATTTATTAGAGTTTTGAGAGCGGTTCTAAATTTCCGTTTATCGAGCTTTTTTGAATTTCAAATTTGCTTCAAGTGCCGAGTGACTTTTGAGTAATCAACGTTAGCTCTTCTGCAAGTGCTCGAACAGTTGGGCATGGATCGGCTTTCACCAGCTCCTTCGATTCTTCGTTGTAAATCGTGGATGGGCGGCTGTCATGAGGCTCATCTTCCAGGTTGGTATATCCAGATCAGAACTTCTGATAACAGCGCTGTACCGTACATTCGTTGACACTTCCCTTGCTTTAAACTTCGTTGATGTTTCGAGGTGTTTGAGCTGCATTACATCCTAACTTGAACTCGTAAACGTAAATTCTGCGAAAATTACTTTTTGACATCTGCAATTAAAATCGCAATTATTAACAAAAGAAACACTATAATAAGTTTTAGACAAATATATCTAAAAGAGCATTAATGAAGCTTTTGAATGAGTCATAACATCATACATGCTGTGGTCGTATAACATTGCCGTAAAGACAAAAAAATCAAAACCCTTCATTCCTTTTCCAACAACCTTATAGTTGTATCAAAATATGAATTTATTTGTAAAACAAAGAATGAATACAAGGGTTTGTGTTATGACTGAATAAAGATTGTGATACGAGTTATGGAAGAAAGGATTCTAACTCATTATATATTGTTAATATTGAAATAAAATAAGTTAATTTTTTTGATTTGAACCAGTGCAAATGTTTTACAACATTTTTAATTTCATTAAGAAATCTACTATTTGCACAAACTTTAAATTATACCGACAAACTTTGTAAAGAAGAATATAAACAAGCAATTATTCATTTAAAATTACATGTTTTATGCTCAAAATACAAGTTTTAAACGACTGTTTTCCAATTTTTAATTTGTCAGAAAGTCATATTTGTCTTTTTGGAAGTCTTCATATATTTTTTTTTCAATATTATTTTCTTCTTTTTATTTCTATCAACTACATGAAGAGTCTTTTTGTAACCGGTAAAGTTCAAAAGGATATCCATTAATACTCAACAGAAACATTATTAATTATCTATCACGTATGTTTAGTAGATAAATAGTAAATAAATGTTTAACTTGAAATAATTAATTAATTTTCTTTTCTTTCTACATCCTGTCATTACTTTGTAATTTTTATATCATCGATTTTCCTTTGATTCCAAAACATTCTTGAGATCAGTCAAGCTGATACCCGTAAATACCACCGAAAGAGAATTTTATGAACAAGAAGAAATATTCTAAACAAAATTTTTACTCTTGAGTAAATTACCGCAAATAAATCAATATTACTTTACGTACTTTATATTATTTCTTTGCTAAGAAACTTTTAATTAAAAGAAATTCAGAGTTTATTTATTTATCTATGTATTTATTTATTTACTAATTTCATAATTAATTAATTAATTAATTAATTAATTAATTATTCATTCTGTTTTGCGATAAATTTAAATTTAAATAATTGTAAAAAAAAGTAATAAATTAAATACGTAATATTCAAGTTTTGTTTAAATAATCGTTTCTTAAACTATAACCTTTAAAATCAAGTGTTCGAGTTTTATTGCAGTTTATTTTTGTCATATATTTTCTCCCTGAATCACCAATAGAAAATCGTAATCAGTGTATTCGATGTTACGAAAAATTCTTGTATTCTACAGTATATGGCATGACAATAATTTTCTAGTGAAATATACCGATATCGATTATCGTATGTTCACGTCAGCAGGCGGATATGTGAACGCTAATCTGTCCCATTATATCGCGAGAACACCTATCGCTACACACCGCTCATCGTCTATTTGATGCTTCTGAATGTCCTTTTCGAACATTTATTCGGCAAATTGTTGTTTTGTTTGTGTGATTTGATTTGCGCAGGTCTCATGAATTCGATTGGCCGTTTGAACAAATATTTGGCCATTCATTTTTGCACTTTGGTTGTTCAATTCCCTTATTCTCATGGACTCTCCTCGCGGCAATGCCAAATCGTTGTTGGGGATTCTCATTTTGTCGACTTTGTTTCTGTTACAAACGAATCAAATCGTTTTCTCGGCGATTATGTTCGGTTTTTGTGGACAAATGTCTATTTGTTAGACATCTTTTAGCGGTTGTATGAATGGGATTTCTTTTACCAATCGTACTTGTATCACGTTTTGCGGGTGGATATTAAACATAATTTTTCAGTTTTTTTACGTTCAACATTTAATATCGATTACTCGTTATAAAGCGATTTTCGGACTTTGTGATTTGACTCCCCAATTGACAATTCTGTGCTCGTCTAGTTGAAAACATCGATCGGATTTGAATTTGAGTTGGTTGTAATGTATGTTTCGGTTTGTGCCGTTTAATGAAAAAAATTGGGAGCCTCACAGTAGTAAATTTTGAGGTATTCAGGCGGCTTCTGATTGGCCGATTTTTTTTGAAACGAATCGACTTTTTGATATATTTTTTTGTTTGTTCAAACCAAAGTTATTTTGATTTTGTTTGGCGCGAACTTTGTATGTTTGAAATGATCGAAAGTCACCATTAAAAAATTTGTATTTTCAAATTATCAATTAAAATTTCAATGTTATTTTATTATTTTCCTTTCAAAATTTCACATTTTTTGTATATTTGTGTGTTTGATATTGTCCTTCAACCAGCATAAAAGTCCTCGGAATCTATATCGGTAAGAAATCCGTAAAAGTTGTTTTAGGCAATGCCAAAGATAAAAAAATACTGAACTCTTCGATAAAAGACACTAATTCCACGATTATTAATCAATATTAATTTTATCACGAGCAAAATGTTGTCAAAATATTCGAAACGATTCGAGAGATATTAAATGAAATGAAGGGTGACGGTTTGAATAATGTGTGACATATTGGAATATCAGGGCAAATGCACGGTTTTTGTTTAGGAATGACGACAAGGACGAGTCAGGCTACAATCGGCACTCGAATTTGATTACCTGGATGGATCAGAGATGTAATGCCGTTGGTTTCATTGAGTCTCTACCGAAAATGCCGTCGTATTTGGTTATAGAAATGCTCACTAACGGACAACATTTGAGTGAGGACACAGAGATTGGGTCTCGGATCACCGAAAAACGATGTGAGATGATTTTTTATTTTTTCCTACGACCCTTAGTCCACCCTTCAATCCAGAAGCGCTGCAATCACGTTATACCTGCACCGACTCTGTTATCACATTCATTTATATATTTTTTATGTATTTATTTATTCATTATTTAGAAAAATTATTTAATATTTGTAAAAAAAACAGTTTTTTATTTAAAAATTTATTTTCTTAAATCATTGAATTTTTTAATTCTTTGATGTTATTCTTAAATTTTAGTAACGTTTCTTTTTAGAAATTCACAAAAAAATCCAACATTTTTATTTTTTAAAAATACTAATATTTTATAAAAAAAATAATTTTGTTTCTATTAAAGGTTAATTAAAACACATTTATTTTATTTTCAACAATATGCATAACGAAGTTGAAAAATATTTCAAAAACAGCTTATTGGAAATGGTGAAAAACAGCATTTTCGAATTCGTGAAAAGTAAGAAGTTTCTTTATTGCAGTGGTTTCCAACCTTTTTGTACTGGCGCCCCCCTTTGAAGAAAAATTGGTGTGCTTCCCTTTAAAAAAAATTTGAGCGCTCCCTGTAAAAAACAAATTGTTGATTCATTTTTTGTGACACCTATTCGATTTTTTGGTTTGTATTCGAAAATGATATTTTGGAAACAGCTGCATGCCTCCCTTGCAACAGTCTCGCGCCCCTTTGGGGAGCGCGCCCCACAGATTGGAAATTACTGCTTTAATGTTTAAAGAAATCTTTTATTAAGCTGATTCGGGAGAATAATTTATTTCAGACGGAGATGGAATGCTCCTGTTTCTGAATCGGTTCCAATGATAGATGGGAATGTTGACGATTCAGGAAGAGATTCTGACGAACCTTTTGAAATCGCTTCTACATCAGCCGAAACCATTGCATCACCGGCCAAAACTCCCGCCGAAGTAATTTATGCTGATTATTTGCTGTGATACAAAAAGAATTGATTGAAAATCAAATATCATTGTCTTAAATGCACAAAAAAAGAAACATCAAAAACATGCAAAATACCGGAACTTGGTAAAAAATGCAAAAATATATCGATTATAAACGCATTGAATAACGAAGATGACCTTCCCATGCCGGAAGAATAAACCAAAAAGAAAAGAAAGAATTAGCCTAAAAGAAATAAACCAAACTTATTTTTTTTAAATAAAATTTTATTGGTAAAAATTATTTTTTTTATTTGTTTATCGTAATTTGTAGCAGGAATATAAATTTAGTTTTCTTTTTTTTTTAATTTTTATTATAAAATTTTATTACTTTATTTATTTTCGTTAATTAAAAATGTATCTGACAGTCAAACATCACTGTCTTAAAACAGAAAAAATACAATCAAAATTATATATAAATGAAATTATATTTTGAACACTAATTATATTTTACGAAAAAAATGAAAATAAATCAAAATTTTATTAATTAATTTATTTTAAAAAATCTTAATTTGTTTTTTGTTGCTTAAAAAATAGAGAAGAGAATGTTATTGAGATAAGATTTATTAATCTAAAAAATGATGAATTTTGTTTTCCTTGAAATTGTTTCTCTGTTAAGATTAATGTTTTTATCTTTTATTTTCGAATGTTTATTGTGATAATTTAATTTTATTAAAATGTGGCTCCTATCTTTTCGTTAAGGATAATTTTTGACTGGGACGACATATAAGACTGAGAGTACTTGTTACTGTAGACTGAAATATCCCGGGTAAAATTGATGCCATTCTGTAAATATTTGAAGAATGTACAGACGGTACAAGAAGTGGATTCGCGAGTTTCAGAATCATATGTAAATAATTTCCTTTCACATTTAGTATTACTTGCATTTTCGATCATTGAAATATATGTAATTACAATTTGTGCAATACGAAAAAAATACTTTTAAAAAACTGTAACCAATTTACAAATAAATCAAAACCCCATTTGATATAGCAGGAATGTCCTGTCTGAGATTAATAAATAAACCGATCAATCGCCAGTCAAAGAGACTTATAAAATTGAGACACCAAAAATGATTAAAATTTATTCACACGTTAGTAGGGGAAAAATGGGGATTCTCCCCACAAGACCCCCCCCCCGGGGGGGGGTCGTAATTAGTTACCGTGGTTGCCATGGCAACGGTCGCGGTTACCATGGCAACGGT
>MQRK01167430.1:18969-31864 GCA_001938485.1 Girardia tigrina | reverse complement strand
GGGGGAATCCGGATCGTTAGATTATCTAGAAAGGATTCTATTGACAGAGGGTGTGAGAGGCGAAACAAAGTTAAAGGATGAATCCTAAGTAGTGTGATGGAAGAGGGAGAGGAAGAAGCGGAAATAGAATTCCGAAGAAAATGTTGTCACCGCTTACAGTCGTTATGCCCCGAGTAGTCAAAGTAGTCCGAGCAACGAAGAGAAAAGAAAGGGCTAAGCTGTAAGCGACGAGTCTACAAACGGTTCTAATCAAAAAAAGACCGCTGATTGTATATAAAGATTGTATAATAATGATTAGTCGATAAAAAACCTAGTTATGAATATGGACGGTTCTTATGAAAGGCCGATGATTGTTGAAACTAGTTAACGAAGTGGTTGATAATAAAATTTTCATTCTCGAAGGCTCCGCTGATTAATAAAAATTTGATGATGTTGAAATAGATAATGAACGCTTAAAATGGTAATAACCCCGAGTTGAGAATGAGTGAGATAGGAACGAGTTGAATGAACGAGATATATTGATGAATAATTAATGAATTGATATAACTATATATATATATATATATTGATGGATAATTGATTAATATAACTATTACCAGATTCGTAACGCTAATTTCATAATCGTCTAGGTAGACATATCGATGGCGGACAGACTGCAACCATGAAGTTAAAACGTTTTCGGACAAGTCCACAATGCATGAGAGACACACGCACGGAGCAGATAAGTAATTAATGCGACCATACAGTGATATAAAAGAATGAGATGATGCAAAGGTTGGACAAGTACGAGCAATAACGAACATAACATGAAGTCAGCCCCGAGCGGCGCTGAGCTAGTCGGCCCACAGCCCGTCCTGACTTAAAATCGAATCCGATGGCCCTCCAAACCTGGCACTGCTAGACAGATGTCAGGCGAGGGAGAGGCGTCCAAACCCTTCACACAGAAATATATAAAATCAAGTGCGAATTATTATGGTTGTAGTTGACCCTTAATAACCACTGTGGGCTCAAGAGTATACAGAAATGTTAACACTCAGAAGGGTTGTGACATGTCAATGTTTGGCTTATCGATATTTTGGCTTATCGACATTTTGGCTGTCGATTTTTTGGCCTGCTCCCAATAAACAAGTGTACTTTCGCGATAGCTAAAATATTGTGTAACCATCTGAAATGATGACAAAGATAAAACTTGAAACCGTATATTACACATTAAGGACTCGGTTAATTCTAAATAATCAGCCTACGTTTGATACACCGAACTTAAAATAATAGAAGATATTTGTTTGGATAGGAAGATTTAGAAAAATTTGAAATAGTATTTGAAAAAAGTAATATAAAAGAATTATACAGAATTATATACATAATTTGCAATTTTGAGTGTCAATCATGAAAACACGAAACTGACGAATGATTATTATCATTTTTATTAGATCTTCTTCCAATGGATCACAAAATGATTCCAATTGTCCAAGTAAACTATAATTATATAAAAAAACTAAATATTATTATGCTAAATAAGATAGAGCTGAAGGAACAACGAACGCAAATATATTTAATAAACAGGTTGACTTATGCGATTACTCAGATATTATGAAGCCATTTGAACTGATGAAAAAAATTAAAATAAAATAATTAATACTAATTTCGCATATTTACCGAGTATATGGAATTTATTTGCTCTCAAAATTTTGGTTCAAGTCGATTCCCTAATCTAGAAAATTAATTTTCTTTTGGAACAAGAAACAATCTCCAACGCAATTATTTCGCCGGTTTTTGATAGGTTGATTCTTTAACGGACTATTCGTTTGATCGAGAGTGCTCGTCTACCAAACTCAGTCGACAAATAAAATAATTGAGAATACTTCTAGTTTTGGTTAATTCTCCTCCATTAATATCAATTAAGATTCTATTTTTTGATACTAAACTAAACGATTGCTATAATGGAAAACACTTAAAGAATTGATGTGATTTTATTTGTTATTTTGATTGTTTAGTGCTGAACTCATTATTTTCTAATATATATAGCTATTCTATTCATATAATATTTTTAATTTTATTGATTTTTGTTCCCTCATGTTTAACAAAAATAATTTTCTGGACAAATAATTTCAATGGTGTAACAGTCTCTTAATTCTTATAATAAATATATAGTTGTTTCACACAAACCAGTCGCTCGTAACCTCCATCATTTTGATGGAACAATTTATATAGATGGTTGGTTACAAGACGACCTAAGTATAAAAAATTTAAATAATAATAATAAATTTTAATATAAAAATGATTATAAAATATCAATAAACGATTGAATAGATTTAAAATATTAAAATTAAACAAGAAATAAGAAACTGCGCTTTTGGGAATTGCGATATTATTTCTGATTGTCTTGGATTTAGTTAAAAATAAACTCTAGCAACAAACTAATTAGAATCTTATATACGAGAAGTGAATATTGACATCCTCAATTACAAGAAAAAAACAGACTATAAAAATCCGTTCAAAATCTAGAAGACAGAAATTTTGTGGGATTCAACATCCTTTTTGCTGAAGCAATAAGCGAATAATAACTCTCTTCAATATAACCGATCGACGTGGATTTTATAAACATTGTTATCGAGAAGATATCAAGTAACTTATCTGTTTTTTGACCTTTCCGACCTCAAGAGATTTTTGAGAGTACGATTACCTTCTTTTAACCCAGTTTTGGATTTATATGAATCAAATTACGAATCATTGTAATCAGTTATATTAAATTTTTAGTATTGATTAAATTACCGGATTCAAATGATTATACAGTGTCATGCAGTTAACAGTGGTTAACTAGATATTAAGAGTAGCATGACTGCCTTTTAAACTTACAATTTTATCTGGATTTTAATGAAAATATGAAATGAATTAAAAGTAAGACATATATAATTTTTTCCATCACAAATATAATTTTCAAGATTTGTTAGTTTAAAGAAAACTGTTTTTGTAAAAAGACAAAAATTTCATATAAAGATTAATGATTGCATAAATAATTTTGTGAAATTGGTTATTTAAAATTGTTCTTAGTTTATTTTTCTTGATAAAAAGTATTAATATATTAACTTTTCTAAAATTAATCACGTATTTTATGTATTTCATTCGATAAAATCGATTATTCCGACTATCAAAAATGAAATTCGTTTCTCTATTCTTATTATCGACAAAATTCATTAATTCCACACTCGAAATTAACGTGATATCCGACGGCATTTTTATTTCATAATGACTGGATTTAATGTCATTATGAAAAGTAATCCCGATCGATTTCTTAGTATCTGTGAAAAATATTAACGAAATATATTCATATTCACGAAGATAAAAACACAATATTCAAATTTTTATTAATTCAACATTTTATTCACTATTCCAAATTAACTCGATTTACACAAAATTATTAAAACAAACGGAATTTCTTTTCTGCAGTTTTCCAGATAACATTTTTTACAAGAAAACTAAATAATTTTTTTTACAAGTAACAATATATAATTTTTTTAATTTCATTTTAATTAATTTTATTTTTTAATATAAAAAATAGTTTTTTCTTATCAATCTGGAACACTGATCTAACCTCTATTGAGGGTATTTGATAGATAAACAAGATCATTAGGTCAGAATCAAATTATATTAATATAACTGTTTAAAAAAAGAACATAAGGATAAAAAATTAAGACAGATTTAAATCATCTCAACAAAAGCAGACGGTAGGAGGAATAAAATATAAATTATCTAACTGTTGATTATTTCTGAAAGTGAATTTTCGCTGATTAATCGAATTATTTTGTATGATTTGACTTTACAAATAATTAACTAATTTTATTTATATTAGCAGCATCACAACTTGAGTGTAAACATTTATTAACAACACAAACATTTTCCATAGCAATTTCTGCCGGAAGTGTCATGATATGGCCTGGATTCTTTGTTCTATTAAGCAATAACCAAACGCACACTTCTATATACATTATTTTGAATTACTTCACATACGTTCTTAAAAAACGATAAAAAACAACTCAATATTAATGCCTAACTTTCTTTCTTTCTACGTAATTTTAAAGTATCTTTAACCCATAAGTTTATATTCGATGTAAATCACTTACCTTAACAGAACAGGTAATAATTTTTGGGTTTTAGTTTCAGGTTATTAACATATTTTAACAGTCTTTTAGGGGGAAAGACTTGACCAAATGACCCATAATATAAATATATGTTTATTAGTTTTACATTATGTCACAGAATTAACAATAGTAAAAAATCGAGAGAAAAAGTAACAAAAATCCATCAATCCATGAAAAACGTTCATTCTTAAATTCAGCCACAATTTCTGTAACTTATATTTTTTGTTATTTATAATGATATTATAATGTTATTGTCTTTATGTTTAACTACAATTTTTAATTTATTATCTTTTTAATGACATTTCTTTTTTGGTAGCAAACTAAATTATCGTTAAAAAAATTTATAATTATTGAGAATTATAATCATTTATTAGAATAATGATGTGGAATTAGAACTACTAAAGGGCACCAAAATAATATAAACGAAAACATAACATTGAATATTTATTAACCATATTTTAGACATAAATTTTTTTTAAATACCTTAATTTAACAAAGAAAACGATTTGTTTAATTGAAAATTGTAAAATATATTTGTGGTGCTCACATCAATGTGACAATAATAAAACTCAAAAATTACTGTGTAGCTCGATCAGTGTGTCGAGGATCATCACACTGTCTACTAGACGATATAAAGATTGATCGAGACGTATATTGGCTCGGAGCGAAGTCCGCCAGAGATAAATTCCATCAAAGAAAGCAGAACATCATGAATAATCGACAAAGTTTTATTGTTAAACACACATGTAGTGTTCGATAATCGATATAAAAAAATCCTTCAAAAATGACTTTTGTTTAATTAAAGTAAACAAAGAATAAAGTGTGGCACAAATTTAAATCGATGTAATGTTTTTTTTAATAAACTATTATATTTATTTCACCTTTTATCTTTTCAGATGACATATTGACCGATGATCACCGGACCCGATCGGCAACCAAACGTTGTCGAACCGACACGGCGATCTCTCCGGGCACTAAGTCCCGGCACGTCTAAGAGGTGCCGGCCGTCGCCATTCGGTCCGGCTACTGGCACCACGACACATAAAATTTTAAATAGATATTTTCACACTTTTCGAATTGTTTTTAAACATTACGCTTTTAATTTCTCAATTAATGTTTATTCAGGCAAAGTTTTTTTATTGTTCAATTTATTTTTTTATCCAATTACGCGAGAGCAATACGATTGGGACCAAACTTGATTAAGATTTAATTTTTATTATTATTAAATTTGCTTTTAGAATTTCTCAAATTAATTTAGAAATTAATTTGCTATAGCTTGAAATTTTTCTTTTTAAAATTGAATTAAGATTTTGATTGGAATTATTGGTCACTACAATTACATTATTGTTTATCGAAATAGTGAATAATTGAATATGACTGTAATTGTGAATAATAAAAATAAATACATCATTTGAAATGAGTTCCTTCATTATTTTCGACCCGACTCTCTGCACGAATGAGACCGAGATATTAGCCAAAACGATCGCTCAAGAAAACAGAACGACACTCCGTCACATCTACAATCTGCTAGGTAGCGCGGGAGCATCACGGATGCATATTTCACGGATCCGCGTGTACTCGCGTTAAAGGGTTCGACATCCCGGTCGCGACTGCTGGTTCCATTTAGTTTTTTGAGGATTAGAGTTTATTTTGAATTTTAATAAGAATAGTCGAAATTTAATTGCTCAAAAAATCGATTTGTTCACAATTCAAAATTCAGAAAATAAAGTACCGTAGAACAGGTCTACTTAGGCAGGTTTTCAATTTCCTCTCCACTGTTTATAATTGAGTGATAGAATAGGCTTGTGTGGGTGTGTGAGAGATAGATTGTATAATAGGCTTGTGGAAAAAAACAATGGAAAAGCGCATAGGAAAAAAGCGCAAGCGGAAAAATGCACACGAGGAAAAGTGCGCACATGGAAAAAACCCCATATGTATAAAAGGAGAAATATGGAACAAAACTCATTTCTAAAAGTAAAACGAAAAATAAAACAGAAATTGTTAGGATATGGCGAATTCATAAATTTTTGAATTTATGAAAATTAAAAATACCTAAAATATTTTAAATTTTATTGAAAAGAATTTTTATAAGTAAAACAAATTTTCTAAATAATTAATTTTTTAAAAAGTTTTTAAAAATTTTTTTTGAAAACAGTTTTTATAAGTAGAAAAACTTTCTAAATAATTTTAAAAATAAAATTATATATTTTGCTTAAACACATTTAGTTTAACAGAAATTTAAAAGTTAGTTAATTAATAATGTATTCCTCACAGTTATAAATAAATTTTTATATCATTATTGCATTTGATACATCTCGTTTGCTTCAATACATGAGTAAAAAGCGTTTTACTCCAAAAATGATACACACGACATGGCTAAAGCAATCGCTGCAGTTTAAAACGGTTAATTGTCAAAAACCAAAACAACTGCAAAATATAAAATTACTCAACCGACTGAAAGGTGCTAATGGTGGAGAATGTGGTCACCTAACATCCTTAACAAAATTAGAAGAGACCCACTTAGCTTCTACAATTCATACAGTTGCCCAACGGATTTTCTGTATGACTCGAAATGATATACAACTCGTCAAACAATATTGTGATTGACTTTGACCATAAGCGAAATTATATCGTCAATTACTACTCTTATAAGAACTCGAATTATCGGAATTTTATTTCTGTTAGTTATTTATATTTGTTACCTAGTGTAGTTACATTAAAATTAATTTGTTTTATATTTTTAAGGGATATTTCCAAATAATATCCATATTCCAAATAGTATCCATATTCCAAATAGTATCCATATTCTTAAAATACTCATATGGATACTATTTAATACTATCCCTATGCATGTATTAACCAAAAAATATATATTAAATAGATTATATTAATTTAAATGCTTCTTTGAAACATTTGTTAATTAATATCAGCGGATTTAGATCATATAATTGTTTATCTGTTATCTTAACATAAATATTTAAAGAATACCATTTACAATAAATATATAATACTACCAATAAATAAAATTTTTTATTTTAGATGTACCCTGTTATGAAGAAGAATTCTTTCACTATCGGATTTAAAAAATAAATCATTGATTACATTGAAAACGGAAATAGTATTTGCAAAACGGCAAAACATTTTGGCGAAAGAGATGGTTGTATGTATTGCCCATAAATGTTTAGGCAATGGTATAAAAACAAGGATGCTATTAAAATCCGGCCAAATGTGATGAAACGAATTAAAGGCGGTGGGAAGAAAACGTCACTGGGTGAATTAGAAAATATATTGTTATCGGAAATTCTGGAATTGCGAACAATGAAAATAAAGGTTACCAGGACATTTATTGCTGATAGATCAATTTCTTTGGGAAATGAAAATAATATTTGTATAAAGGGAAGCTCTCGATGGCAGATGGATTTAAGATGAGAAATGGTTTGTCAACTTTACAAAATTTTCAGATGATGTTTTGGTTGAAAGGGCCTCCTCATTTATGATTTATCTTCAACAATTAAAGCCTAACATTCATCTAGTAAAAACCTTGCTGATGGATGAAACCTCAGTCTATTCTGAAGACAATAGAAGACAAACTGTTGATCTTCATGGAAGACGTCATGTTGTTATGCGGTCGACAGGATATATTCTACAAAATATTCTACACAAAATGGAGTGTTATCAACATTCCAAAATAAAGCTTGGATCACACAAGAAATTATAATTAATTGGCTTGATTTAATGTTTCCAGGATTCGATATAAGCCCTGGCCGATGCATCGTTTGAGATTCCTGCAGAGCACATGTATCTAAAGCAGTCAAAGATTATTTTCGAAAACTGGGGATTTTAATGGTGGTTATCCCGGGCGGTTTAACACCTTATTTCCAGGGAGGAAATATTGGAATATTTAAGGAATTGAAAGGCTTTGTGTATTCTCGCATTAACTCTTGAAAAAATTCTTCGGATGTAGAATATACTAAAAATGGAAATCCTAAACATTTATGGCAACAAATTTCTCAAAACTTAATGCATGGGTTAAAAATTCGTGGGATGCAGTATCTACACAAAATATTCTAAATTCTATTAATGCAAGTGGATTTTCAATGGACGAATAAATGGAATTACAATAAATGGAATATTTCAAAGCATGACGTATATGAACAATTTTTTAATGAGAAATATTTATTGATGAAATCATCAAATTTAATTACTGAACCGATCGATATTTTAGAAGAATCAGATTTGTTGGAAGTGAAGGATCAATAAAGTTTTACTACATTATTTACTTTTTTATAAATAAATTTTTGTCCTAAAAAATAAATGTTTAGTTAACAAATGGCGTGTTTTTGTGTTTAAAAATAATTTACCATCATTTTTTAATTTTCTGAATATACATATATATTTTTTATTTATTCTAAATAAATATAATATGGTCGCTAAAATACTAATTACAACTATAATAATAATAATAAAAATAATCATGTTTATGGCAACAAAAATACGATATTTTTATAATTTTAACTTAAATAATTCAATTAAATTAAAATTAAATCCAAATACTATCCCTATTTTATAAAACTCACCTCTTTAAACCTATTCTTTGGGGTTACTATTTAATAGTATCCTGGATAGTATTTGGAAATATCCGTTATTTATTTATATATAGCTGGTCAATCGCAAGGCCTTGCATATTCGAGAAATTCACTTCTCGAGACAAAATAAAAAAAACCACTACGATGAGGTTCATTATTTTAATTTAATCTTTTTAAATTCCATTTTGGCAAAAAAAAATTATTTATTTTTTTGATTGATTTTTTTTCAATTATTTAATTTTTTTATTGACTTTTCTTTTTTAAAGCAAAATCTGCCCCAAATGTAATATAAATTATTAATCAAATCATGAAAAATGTACAGAGTATAACTAATCATAAAAACAGCATTTTTAATATGATCATATTTGTTGATTGAAGATGGATAACTTTTGCTGTTTGGAATTGGTGGTTTGTTATTTTCCGGATTGTTAGTTGATGTCTTTACAGACTTGGAATGGTAAAGCTTCGATTTATTATTCGCATAAGCGCCTAAGAAATCTGACGTGAACGATGTTAATATTACTTTTGTTTGAGTTTTGTCTGTAGATTTGGGCTTGGACAATTTACCATTAAGATTTCCATTTACGATTAGCAAATAATCGATTTACGATTATCGTTTGATAATTTATTATTTTTTGAGGGAATTCTGTTATTACTGGAATAAGCTATTTTTTGCTTTTTTGGATTTACAATTTTTACTGAGTATGATAATGTAGAATTACTAATATCACTATCAGATTGAGTTTCAGCTTGATTCACTTTACTTTTAGTTTTGAATAATTATTTCTCGTATTGGACGGTTTTATATCACTTTTCGATTCGAAAGATTTACTTTTCCTGAAACTCTTCGATCTATCATTTTCAATTTTACTGTCATTTAAATTAGACAAGTTGTTTTGACTGTCACTGTTTTTAATTTTAGGATCAATGTGCATCAGTTTGTTTCTAAATTCAATGTATTCTATTATTAATTATTTAAAGAAATTAATATTTGTATCTGTTGGCTTAAGATTTTCCTGATCTGGGAGAACAATAAAACAATTTTGTGGAATCTCAAATGTGGTTGAATTTGTATTTCGAGACACTTGCTTTTCCCATTGCTTTGAATTATTATCAGGCGAATAATTGGTAATTTTATACGAATATAGACTGACAGGTTCGATTACATTGAGTTCGTGGGAATGGAGGCGCGTAGTGAAGTATTCGGGGTGCTGATTTCGTGTATATAATTCTCAAAACAAATCGTTTCTTTGCCGGAAGAATTGGATAAACTCAATCGAGATGAATACCTCAAGCTAGAAACATTGGTAGAGAATTCCTTTTCAATTTTCACAATTTGTTTGAATATTTCCGTTTTAAATTGACACTGCTGTCCATCTTCCATGTTAGAAGCGGATTTTCTCCTTAGGAACATTTATGTCGCCCATTTTTACCAGTGTTGATTAACTCACACTCTACTTTCAAATCTGTTGGTCTCTCCCCAGGGTAAAATCAAACAGTGGTTGAATGGAAAAAATTTTGACATTGAATTTTTTCGCATATGTTGTGATCGATTTTTGTTACTTTGTTTATTCGAATCAATTGAAAAATTAAGGGCTGAAAAAAAATTAGTTTTGTTTGTACGATATTGTTGCAATCGAATTTGGAATGAAAAATTAAGTGATTGATATGAAGTTGAATGTAAAATTGGTTTAAAAACGAAAAACTTATCGATTGTCAATTGTGAAAATTATTCTCGTCAAGTTTTACGAATTCTGTTTGATAGTTGTGTATTTTGAAAAGAAAAATAAAGATTTTGATTTTGGTTCGGCATAATTTGTTTGGGTGAATGTTAAATTGAGTTTTGTGGCATTGTGAAAAATTTATCATATTGAATTATTTTTGGATGGCACAATTTTAAGAGTTGTTTTTTAATTGAAAAGATTATTTTGAAGATGTACATGAGTTTTTGTGGAAAAAATTTAATGAATCGATCGATTTAATTAATGTGTAAAAAGTTTTCTTTTTATTTAAAAAATAAATCGATGTGGTGATAAAATGTTAGCGAATTTCGGGGAAAATATATTTTGATGGAAAATTTGAATATTCGATAAATTGAACAGTTAATAAATGGAAAAAAAATGTGTGTTCAAAGTTACCGGTGGTTTTTGTTTACCTATTATTTTTCAGTTTTCGTTCATTGTATTTCATGACATCTTTTCACCATGCACATATAATTTCTATTTTAATTTTAATCTATCATATAGTGCTGCTTGTTTTAGAGACGTCATGTTTCATGCGATCAACTTTCATGGATCCGGGATTCTATTCCCAGAATTCAATTTTGGAGGATGAAAAACGAAAGAGCAGCAATCGAGCAGGGATTTGAATGTTAAAGGTTCGCTGCTGAATATGAAATGGTGTGCGTCATGTTATTTCTATCGTCCGTTACGATGTTCTCATCGCTATTCATGCAAAATATGTGTAGATACTTTTGACCATCACTGTCCAATTGTCTCGGGTGGAGAAATTACCGATTATTTTTTATGATTATAATTTCATTGTTCGTTCACATGGCTCTACTCATCGGTGGCAGCGTGATGTACGTGATTCTCAACAGGGATAATTTACTGCTTCATCTGATAATTGTATCAATAACTTTTGCCTGTGTTGTTCGATAGTTAATTCGTGTGTTTGGAATTGCAGGATTTCGCGATTTTCTTCATTCGGAAGGCGTTGCAACAAATGAATATGTTTAGGATAAATACAATGATATTAAAAATATATTCAACGATGGGGACTATAAGAATTTGCGCTATCAAGAAAAGGTACTAATTTTTTATTCCTCTCAACCCGAAAACCACCCACTCACATCATTGTGTTGCAGCCACGCTGCGCACGCTCTGTCATCAGTAAGTAATACTATATACCTTACAACATATTGGTTAAACAGTTAATATTATTTTCTATTCCACTACATTATTGAACTATTCTTTAACTCTTTTATCATTATCGGATAAAGAAATAAATATTCTTGGAAAACGTTTAGTTCATTAGAATATTTGGTTTTCCTATAAAATGGAATGATGAAATGGAAATGGGATAATATCTTGCAGGAATTGAGCAGCGAGATGACGAAGAGGCAGGTGTTATCCTGGTGTGGGCAGGCGACCGGACATTTTCCTGTTGCCAGTTGGTTGAGACCGACATGTAGTATAGTGAAGTGAATGGTGAGTGAATCGAAATGGGACGAACAGATATACGAGACGAGTGCTAGGATATTGATGGACATAAGAAACGGTTAGATGCATGTTATCCGATTTGAGAAGTGTGAAGTGTTTTGAAGTCAAATAAGGGTCGCGTATGGTGTGATGCAAGCAGTCTTGCAATTGGCGTTTGTTTAGAAGTTGATCATTTTGTGGTTGAAGATAACTGCTGGTTACAGAAAAAATACGATGTGTGCCTCATACGATTTAGCGGAATTAGAAGCGGTGGTAAAAGGAGTTAATGTGGCACTGGTATGTAATGTTCCGAGATGGAAATCATGTGCGATTCGGTGACAGTATGTGCGTGGATCCATTGTCAAATTACTTAGGGAGAAAAGCGGGCACATGTACATAATTGTCAGAAATGTTAGTCAGAAAGTGGTTCTTTTTATTGGACAGATTATGGAGGGAATATGGCATGTCGATATCGATTTCACTAGTGAAATCAAGTGACAACAAAGCTGATATTCTAACTAGGGTTACGTCAAGCTGGTTCAAGCAAGAAAGATAGTCCTGGGAAAGTGTCTACCATGGAAGAGGTGAGAGCTATTCATTCAATTCATCATTTTGGTGTGAATAGAACACGTTTTGCAATCAATAAGATCCGTGAAACGGCAGATAAGAGTGTAGTCGCCAAGTTGGTGGCAGAGTGCACTCAGTGTTTTTCCATTGATCCATGTACGATGGCCTAGAGGTGAGTTGGAAGTAAAAAGAACTTGGCAACGCCTAGCGTGTGACATTACACATTTTGGCGGAGAGATTTTCTTCACAAGCATGGATTGTGGACCGAGTCGTTTTGCAATCTGGAGACGAGTAGAAAATGAAAGTGCAAATATGATCGCGGAAATATTGGTGGGAATATTTAGAGAGAAAGGACCCCCCGATGAGATGTTATGTGATAACGGAAGTTTCCGTTCACAGGCGG
>MQRK01167430.1:2419-13351 GCA_001938485.1 Girardia tigrina | reverse complement strand
TTTATTTCAGTTTACATAATAAAAAATGCAATAAATTAAAAATTGTTTATTTAGAGTAATACGATATTACAATATTTTTGCCATCTTTCAAAATAAACTATGAATTTCAACAGAGAAGATGTGAGAAAGCTTATTTTCTATTGTTGGAAGCGTAAATTATCAACTATAGACATTGCAAAAGAGATAAACAACACACTGGGAGAAGGAACAACTACGTCACGTACATGTTCCAACTGGGTAAAGAAATACGAGAACGGTAACTTCGAAGTAAATGAAAAAGTTCGCAGTGGGCGACCTTCTTATGAGGTGGCTGCAGATAAAGAACGAATTCTAGAGGAAAACAAATTTGCCACAACGAGATTCATTGACCAAGAAATTGGAATTAGACACGAAGCAGTGCGTCAGAATCTAATGAAATTGAACAAACGTTACCTCGCTAACGTGTGGGTTCCACACGTCAGAAAAGAAGCTGCTAAGGAAGAGAGAATGTCTGTTTGTGAAAAACTGCTTGCTATGTACCGCAGAAACAATTTCCTGCACCGTATAGTGACTGTGGATGAGATGTGGGTATTCCGGGAGAATACATCCTCATACACTCACAAATCTTGGTGTGGAAGAGGTGATGAGCCTGCTACAGAATCCAAAATGAGGTTAACTACGAGGAAGCATTTGGCTACCGTATTCTGGAATTCGAAAGGTGTGATCTTGATTTATGTGTTAGAAAATGGAAAAACCATGACGGCAACATACTACTGCAGTTTGCTGGAAAAGCTGAAGACAGCTATCCTGGTAAATCGACGACGGAAAACCACGGACGGTTTTCTGTACCTTCTTCAGGACAACGCATGTCCACATACGGCACATCTCACCCATACCAAGATTGCCGAAATGCATCTAAACATCCTGCCACATCCCCCCTATTCGCCGGATCTGGCTCCTTCAGACTACTATCTATTTTCACCAATGAAAGATGCTTTGAAAGGTCAAAACTGTGCATCTTCTGAGAAGGTTCAGGAGAAACTTCAGGAGTGGTTGAACACCAAGGCCGGATTCTTCTTCGAGAATGGTATCAATAAGTTGCCAGGACGTTGGAAACGTTACTTTAACAATAATGGCTGCTATTTTGAACATTTGGCTGATGATGATGAATGATTGAACATTATATTTGATAGTTTTTGTTATTTTCGGAAAAAACTTAGTTGACAACCCTGTATATATCGCCCACAGGCAATAAATCGGAACGAAGACTCGATTGAGCTCAAAAAATCGGGCGATTATCAAATGACAAATTGTTGAAAATTCCCCGTTGTGACATTCGATTTTAATTTTATTGAGTTCTTTATGGAACAATTCCAATGAGAATTTTAATACAAATGAACAGAATAAATGTTTTGATCAGTCTTTGAATATTTCATCAACTTCTGAAAATCTATTTATTGTTGGAAATAATCGAATCCATCCCGATTTAAATTATTCATCTCAATTGATATAATCAATCAATTCCTGAAACAAAAAAAAGTGATTGGAAAAGTATTCAGAAATGTCCATTTCCGGCATCGTTCACAGGAAACAACAATCCTCTAATTGGTTTTACTTTTCGACATTTAATCATCAATATTCGTTGGAATGAGTTTCGGATTCAAATTCAAATACCAGAAGATCGAGTCTCAAGAACTGAATGAAGTGATCATATTGAACACTTACCCAGTTTCATCCTTATAGAATCGAATATGGGATAAAAGAAGATATTCCCTTTGGTGTTACTATCAAATTTAGATCATGAAAGTGTCAAACTAATATATTAACATTTATAAAACAATAGTCGTTTATTAATATTTTAATTATTTTATTTGTAATTCTTATGTGTGTATTACGAATTTGAACGAATTTAAAATGTTTCAGTAGAGTGAAAATGTTGATTGAGAATTTCAGTTAAAAATTAATTTTGTCGGTGAAATCGTTCGAGTAAAATTTGAATGTACATTTATTCGTCTTGTAAGTATAAAAATCGAATCTTCCATCAACATTTCAAAATTGATTAATGTTTCTTTCGATCGAACTTGTTTAAATCGATCAAATTATTTTTTTTTCGGAGCAAAAAGTTTTTAAAAAAAATTGAATCGACAGTCGCCATTTTTTTCGTTATTGAAATCGAATCGAATTTTGTGAATTTAAAGGATAAAATAAATTTTTCGGCGCGAAAGTTTGTGTTAATTTTTTTAAAGAGTAAAAGTCGCCATATTGTTCAAATCGATTGAAATTTTTGTTTTCAATTTTTGAAACTTGGAATGAATTCGATCGCAACTGTTTTATCACTGAATCCTGGAGAATGCGACTTGTTGTATATCTGTGAAGTTCAGTGTGACGAAGTGGCATCGGGTAAAGAGAGGGATAATAGAAACGTGTCGTGTCGAGATTCCGGTGACTTCTTCAGAGAATTAAATGAGACAGCAGCAGCCATGGGTTGGTCGACGGTGTACATCTCGTCTCCGAAGCTGGAGACGAGATGGTGGGTCCCTCACTTTCAAGTTACCAGACGCAAAAAAGAAACCACGAAGGTTCGAGTGGTGTTCGACGCTGCTGCAAAAGTAAAAAAGTCAAAAGTAACACCGATTAAGATGGTAAGTATGCCAAGGTTAGAGTTAATGACTGCCCTGACAGGAGCACTGTTGAAAAAAAAATGTAATTACTACTTTACGAATAAATAGAGAGTTTACTATTGAACCGATAGTCAAGACGTGTCATTCTTGATAAATGATCAATCTCATAGATTAAAATCGTTTGTCGCTAATAGAATGAGTAAAGTTCAAGAATTAACGGCGATAAACCAATGGAGATATATTCCGTCAAAATTTAACACAGCAGATTTGTTAACCAGAGGAATAAAAATGGATGAGAGTAACAGCTGGGAACGATGGTTTGCGGGTTCCTGAAGAATCATGACAGGTATGGATGTGGAATGGAAAAGCAAATCGGACGCTGATGGCCGTCGGAGGGGGATGGTACTATTACAGGTAGGTGAGAATCGAGATTGTTACGAACCAGAAAATTTTTCATCGTGGTCCAGGTTGATAAAGGTAAGAGCATGGATCCTAAAATTCGTGAGCAATAGTCGGAAGGAAGAATTCTAACGAAGGTGAAACCATCTATCAGGGGAAGAGGTTAAAGAAATCGAATTCGGAATCTTCAGAGAAGATCAAAGAAAATATGCGTATTCAAGGGAAGTAGTCTCTGAAAAAAGCCATATGATGGAGATGAACCCAACAATGGATGAAGTGGGAATAATAAGAAAAAAGTTGGAATTGCCTGCATCTTCAACCCACTCGGAACCACTCACTTTAACAGAGTGTGTGAAATTATGGTGAGGTTGCTATGGAGTCAAATATTTTATATATATATAAATAATTTAAGGAATTACAATTACTTATACTATATATATATATTGAAAATTGATTTTAAAAACCTATATTATTTGTTATCAAATTTTTATTCATTTTCATATTTTTTGAATTTTCATATTCCTACAGATAGAAGTCGGATTTTATTTTATCTAAACCTTCAATTAATGCAGTCATTATTTTCAATTGTTTAGATGGCTAATAAAGGAAAGCAACGTCGTGACAAAGGGAGAAAAATAGAATGCATCACTGCATTACAAGACCGAGCATCAAATTTTATAGTATAATACTATATTTTCACATCTTGAAAAGTGCCGATGTTACGGAAGAGGAACTTAACATGGCGGTTGTACAGGCTGAAGGGATATTGAATGCAAGGCCTATTTTTCCAAACAGTAGTGACCTGAAGGATTAAAATGCGTTAACACCTAATTTCTTTCTCCGAGTTGAAAGAGTTTACGGAATCAGAGTTGGAAACTAGAGATGCATCTGCCCTGCGAAGACGGTGGCGGAGGATACGAGAACTCATTGAGCATTTCTGGAAGGGGTGGAGACAAGAAGTAGTCATGGCCTGGAAAACAAGGCGGTGATGGAGACTGGAAAAAACATCCTTGGAGGAACATTGTTAAATTTGGAGAACGTACAACGGTCCTCTTTAGGGCCATATATTTTGATTGGATCGGAGAACGGTGATGGTCGCAGATTGTAACAGTATTTAAAAATTATATATATATTAGATTTTGTTAATAATGTTAAAAAAAGTTTTTGTTTAAATAATATTGTAAGCGGTAAACCAAAGCAGTTTTTTTTAAAAGTTAAAAAATCAATAAAGAATTTATTCTTAGAACTCGTTATTTTTTTTATTTTGCGAAGTCATGACTTTGGAATTAACAAATTTAAATGATTATTTCAACATCTTAGTGACAAATCACCATGTCAAATCGACTAGAAGCGGGATAAAGATCTTGATCATCTATTGTCGTTTCGAGATTGCATCACTTCACATATTTGCTTTTGAAATTATGAATGTCTGTGTCGATAAAATCAACTCTACGATGCAGTTCTTGTCGATTGTGGTGAAGATCATTGTGACGTTCTCCGTTATGTTTGATATTGACACGCTGAAAGTTAGAGTACACTACGGTCGTATGACCATTGTTATCATCGGAAACTCCAAACTCCGATTTGACATTTATCCGAGTGATGTGATAACAAATGCGTTTGAGAAGTATATGTAGATATATTTATATTTAAATAAATTTTATAAAATAAATAAAAACATCCTCCGATCTTCGGTGCTCCATGGGGGGAACAAACACTACGCTTCTGCAACAAAAGCCTATCCTAAAAATCAAAAAGGATCGAGAATGCGAATGGTCATCTACGAAAAGCCGAATCGATCTCCAAATTGAAAATGAGGGTTCAAAGAAGATTTGGCTCATTGATGTCAAAACACCTTATGATATGATGAAACTGCTCGATGATGCTCGGACAGAAAATGAAAAAAAAATAAGAGATTCTGAAACGTGAAACAATACAATACAAATGAGGTTGGAGCGTGCGACTTGGAACAATCGTCGTCGGGTGCCTAAGATCCTGATCGGAACAAAACGATAGTGTTATTATCTATGAAATTATCAAGCAAAATTGTAGTAACAACTTATTTCATTTCCAATTTTCCCTACAACTTTTCATTCTAACAAAAGAATTTTCATCACATCAAAATTCATATTTAACAAATTTATAAAATTCAATGTAATCAAAAAATTTCACTTTATGAAATTTAGAAAACTTTCTCATTTCATATTTAATTTTTTTTTCCTTATTAAAAAAATTTTTTTAATCAATTACAATTTTTTTTATCGCTAATAATTTTTTATTAGATTGAATTTGAGAGTGAAAAAGACAGGGGAACAGAAAAAATTTTTTTCATCGAAATTTTTTTCACCTAAATTTTTTTCAACGAAAATTTTTTCATCGAAAAATGTAAAATCTTTTTGGATGTACTTCGAAATATTCATATTAGAGATTATAAATCATGATAAATATATTTTTGTAGTATATGTTTCGCGATAAATTTTGATGTTTCGCGATAAAATCAAAGAAATCCTTAAATTTACCAATTCCAAATTACAAACCTTTGAAAGTTTTTTCAATCCTCAGTTCTTCCAGTCGCATCATTTTAGTACAAAAATGTTCAAAACTCAACTCGAATTACTTAAAAATCAATTGAAAGAAGAAATAAAATTTAAAATTAAATGTCAGAAATTATTCTGTGATTTTTATCATCCAAAAGTTATCAAAAGATTATGTCCGAGAAAAAAAACGAATCAATAGATACAAGAGACAATTAATTTTCTCGAATTCTTTATCTGACGCCGATTCCGATTCAAAATAACTATCGAATTTTTATATAAAAAAATAAAAATGAGAGTAAAAAATTATGTCGAATGGTGAATTTGAGTGGCCTATTCTGAAGAACCGAAGGAATTATTTTATATTCGAATTTTTATTTTTGTGAAAATAAATCGAATTTTGTTTAATCGAATCATTTTGAATATGGATGGGCGCGAAGTTTTTGATTTTTAAATAAAAGTATTCTCGAAATTTCAGTTATCTTTTCATTTTGTTTCGATTTATTTCCCGTGATTTTTGCAACAAGTCCCTTGATTAAAAATTTGCGATCAGCCACAATATCGGGCATTGAAATATTTTTGAAAAAATATATTGAAAAAATTTCGTACCTGAATTATGGATAACTAATTTGTCCATTGTGTAATCTTCGGTTGTGTGGTGTTTTCATTTGACGAATGTGTTTGTCTATCATTTTTTTTTGCTGCGTGAGTATACTTGACCTTGTTTTTTATTTTAATCTTTTTTATTTTTTTTATTTTTAACATAATAGAATGGAAAATCATAATTCAGACATCCCATGGTAATGTGGGATATTTGAATTATAATTCGAATTTAAAAAATGCAATCAATGTAAAAGTTAATGATTGTGAAATTTTTATTTATTTAATTATCTGACGACATAAATCGCTGACTACATCATTGCTTATTTTTGCTGACGATATTAATATCCAGTTTTACTGTATTACTATTTCGACAGAAAATTGTATAAAGAAAATAAAAAAAAGAATCTGATATCAATTGCATAATATACTATATTGTCTATCTACTACCAATTGTCTATCACAATCTACTACCCTTTGGCAGTTGGGTATTTCTAAATCCCTTTGACAGTTGGTTGTTCCGAATAATTCGTCTCGATAATTAACGATTCGGTGTCAATCCGATATTTGACTAAAAAGTACCTTACTGATTGTATATATTTGATTTTAAAGTATTGTTAGCTTTAATTACTTGTTATCAATTTTGGTTTAAGATAAAATACATGCATCGTTATTCAAACGTTTTATTATATATTAGCGACTAAGCTAATCTAATCTAGAGATTAGATTAGTTTAGTTAAAACAACTTATTTGTCGTTCTCGCCAGATTGATAAATAAGTCGTTTTACAGACTCAATTGCCCGTTTCCACCAGCAACCACGAATTGATTGAGCTACAGAGCTTCACAAATTCCGACCCGATGGATATCACTTCATCAAACGCGTCACCGACAATAAATTGACGTTTTGCGACACGTGCAATCAAGCACTCATCACGATAGGCTTGGTCAATTCAACGTGCATCAACGGCCAGATCGTGTGCTATGACAAGTGCATCAAAAACGCCAAGTTCCATTGTCGATCCAAATGTTTATCACGGAGCGATCAGCCCGGCGATCGAATGAACCGACCATCGCGTCGATCATGGTAATATCGGGACAAATCAGGTTAACAGATGCCACTCGGTGCTTAATTCGCCCTATTCTTCAGCACTTGGCATCCATGACAACGAAGAGAAACATGATGCGCATGTGTATTATATCAAATGTCAAGTATTGCTGTAGCACAAGGAATACACACAACACTGGTCAGTGGAATCCGCTGGATTAGAAGAGAAAAAAGTTCCAAAGCGACTGAAGAAGCGTCTAGAGCGACTCCAGCTGGGGCTTAAGCATTGTCGATTAAATTTGTCAAATTTTCTAGTAATCAAAGTTGTTTTTTTTAAGTATAGATTAAAACAATCATCAACAAAAGGTTAATTAATAGTTAATTATTTTTCGATTTTTTTTGTATAATATAAGCAAATATTTATAAATGTTTCACCATGGATGAATTTACACTGACCTTAACTGTGAATGTTTAAGACTATTTAGAAATCTATTAACGAGTTATTCTATAATATTTACTGCATTGGGTTCTGATAATAAAATAAATCAAACTTTTTATACTAAAAATACATTTTTGCACTCTAGGGATCAAAAACAACAAAACTATGACAATATTTAAAATAATATAAACATACTTGGACAAATAATTTAAAAATTTGGATAATTGTTTTCTATAAGAAAACTGTCTCTGAAAATTTGGTCGTAAAACATAAAATTAGTAAAATAATAGTAGTGAATATTAAAACAAGTGATTATTTAAATAATTTAATATAAAGTTTTTTAAATAGATAGATTTTAAGTAAAATTTTTCATTGTAATGCTAAAAAAAACTTTTTAAAATTTTTTTTTGAAGAAACCGTTTTTACAGAAAAAAATTACACTAAAAATAGTACATTATTTAGTTTTTATATAAAACCAATTTTGAATAATTCCGACACGTGATTCCTATAAGAAATTTCATGACAATTTTAATGAATATATTAATAAAATACTATTTTTTTCATAAATGACGGTTTCTATCACTTATTTACAAATTCTTTTGATAAAAGTCAATTTACTTTAAATTACAATTTTTTAATAACTTTTTATTAATAATGCAAATCTAAAAAAAATGCAACAAAACAATTCGACATATTTTTTTAATTCGACACTTTTTATGTTTGCTTAATTTTCAAGTTTCTTCAAAAGTTTGTTTTAAAAAAAATTATTCTTAATTTTATGTACTTTCTATATATTAAATAAATTTATAATTTGCGATTATACGACCAGACGAATCTCTTGAAGAAAATGAATATCGATCCATTGTTTGCAGACATGGCTCACAGGAGAATACTTCGCTATCAGGTGTGTTTGGTGAACATTAATCATTGGGCACTTAATCACTACAATGCTAAACATTTAAATTTAATTAAATGAAAATACATACATGATTAAAATAAATTCATTTTTAAATACACAGCACACATCACCATAAACCCACTTTCATACCCTAAAGGTCGTTTTCTCCCACCACTAACCCAAATACATTTCTTATTTTTAATTAAAAATACATTTTTTAACTTAAAATGTAATATTAATTAATTAAATCCCATATTTTACGGTAAATAGAGTGAATTTCAAGAAAGTCTGTGACGAAAACTTGTGTTCTGCATACGTAAATCCTTTGTTGCGACCGAGTTCTGTTGAAGTCCTGTTGTACTCGTACCATGTTACTTTATAATATTTTTCAGTCATAATAACAGTCAACAACCCACAAACATAAGCCAAAAATACAACAATAAAACATAATTATCTAATTATTAGAGAAATAAAAACGAGTACCAAACATAATTGATAGACATTTATTAAAAGGAAATGTTTTTCTTTCGGTGTATCGTCAGTCCTAATTTGTGTGGAATAGTGTCGTGTTGGGAGGTCCATGTCGTGGTCCGTACGTAATTCTGTCATCTGTGCTTTGCCTGTCTTTGGCTGGTCATGTCTGAGAAATAATGACAATTAAACAGTCTCGATACCCAAAAAACTATTTACCGTTTCCAGACCGATACACTGAGGCGATTTTAATGGTAGAAACTTTAGAGATGGAGAGTTGTTTGCAGGTCTATGGGGATTCTTGATTAGCCCTTATGACCATATTGTTGAGATATTATTTGAATTTATATAAAAGAGAAAATAAAACAAAGATTATCTTTATCAATAAGATTTATTTATTATACAAAATTTTACAAAGACGATTTTAAGAGCTTAGCCTATTGGGATTTTATAATTTAGATAGAAAGGTAGAAGAGACTTCTTCTACCCTTATGATTTTAAAGAAAAAAATGTATATATAAAATATATAAATATATAAATTATATATTGACGCTGATTTGTACCTTTATTAATCAAGTTCAAATTTTTCTTAGTTTTTCACAATAAACGTCGCCTCTTTATAAGATTTCTTAGTGAATCTAATTATCTCCGCGTGAGATAATTAATACGAATTCTTTAGAGTGATAAATTCTTTCGATGATCTTGGTATAATTATTTTGACCTTTTAAACTCTTAATTAAAATATAATTAAGGTTCTTTTTAATTAACTTTCTCTTTAAATTATAACACTTTCTTCTCAAGCTCTTGTCTAATCTTCTCTTAAACCTTTCTTCTTTTTATACTGTCTTTTTAATTTTATTTCTTTTTATTTATCTTTTAAAATAATTTGCTTATTTTATCGATATAAACATCCTTTAAACTAATTTTATTTATTTACTTTATTACTTATTTTAATTCGTTTATTTATATATATTTTATATTTAATATGATAAAAAGGTAAATAATTTTTTATTATACCTATTTAATTAAAACAATATTAATTTTTAAATATTTATATTTTTCATACTCAACAATATGAAGAAATATATAAACCAATTAACTGTTTTAGAAAATGGCATAATCAGATGATCATGAATCACTGTTGATTTATGATGAATAGTAATCAGAAAAACACTTCCACGTACAGTGCGGCGAGCAGATGAACCGCACAACCTATGCAGAATTCTGGAATGAATCATGGATAGACCTGGAGAAATAACAATTGATGGCTGGTCTACATTGTAATAAATATCAAAGATAGATAAATAAATACATCAAGTAAGCGCATCTCTCAAATGATTGTATGCAGTAACCAATTAACCACTCATTCAGCACAATAATTAGATTAGGACGAAAGAAAAAAATTGACAATCGGTGAACAGGCATACCACTTTTACCAACCGCATTTCATTGACCCACTGCAAACCGTGAAATCGAAGAAAGAAAGCATCAGTTCTAGATTGTCGGTAATGCTTTAAGAAACAACTGTAATAATCATCTATTTTATTACATTTAAAACTAATTAGTTTTTATTTGATATAATTTTTATGTACAGTGAAATCATTCATTTATTTTATCATTAATTTATTTATCATTTATCGTTTATCATTTATTTATTTATCCTTCGTCATTTTATCATTCATATTTTTTAGCCTTTAAATTTTATCATATCATTATCATTTATTTATTATTTATTTATTTAAAAATTCATTATTAAAAATATGCCATACCGATATAGTAGATCGCTTTAGATAAATCAATAATGAATTGAAATTCATTTTTTTCATAAGTAATTATTAGGGGTACCCAAATGTTATGTCGTTTTTTATTGATTTTTAGAAACAAAAATAAAACCATATAAAACATTTATTTAATCAGAAAAATAGTCCCCATCGCAATCGATGAC
>MQRK01167427.1:3432-13779 GCA_001938485.1 Girardia tigrina | reverse complement strand
AAAATCCGATTTAACAAGGAATCCGAGAAGAATTAGGAAATTCAGTTCATTGAATATTTGTGGATAATATTGACTAAAAATAATTTATTTTGCAATATATACTAAATAAATTTAAAGATGATAATCAGTTATTTTGCTTGTTTTATTTATTATAATAATTTTGTTCTCTAATATTCATTTAAGCGGTCTAATATGGACATCACTTACTTTAGTATCAAAACGGAATATATAACAATAATAAAGTTTATAAATTCCAATTTGTTTAGAAGATAAAGATTGAAAACAAATACTATTAAAATTCAATAATTATAAAAGGCGATCTACAATTACGCGAATAAGTGTAATACAATTACGCCTTTTATGTAACTAATTCAAATCAAAAACAGTAGGCTTCATTATATTTCATTTGTGTTTTTAATTATTTTTATTTATAGTATTTGAGATTCCGACCACCGGATCAAGCAGTGGAAGCCGACGCCCTTTTATTATGAGGGCGGATTCCGCCCGACCAGGATAATCGAATAGTGCGATCAATCTACATGCACGATACGGGTGAACTCAACTGGCGGGGTCATGTTAACCAGTAGTGCGCCATCGGGTCGAGTGCTGAGATATCAAACTCCATCGGATCGATTTGATGGGTGAGGTCAAATAGGGCTATCTTGTTGGACCGAGTGGGGCGAAATATAATCGGAATTGTTCGACGATTTATATTTCGAGTTCGAATTCATTTTATCTATAAAATTAAAGTCAATCATAAGATTATTTCCTTCAAAAAATTCCCGTTCCAATTGTATTATTAAAACAATTGTAATTTTTTGTGTTAATATATTTTTTAATCTTCCTTCCACTGAACCACCAAAGTATTTATAGTATAATTTGCTTTACTTTTTCAGATATAACGAAAGAAGTCAGAGCTCAGTGATTTAATCATCAGCCTTTTCAAGAATGTCCTCTCTCCATGCTGCTGTTTAACATCGCCATTCACCCTGTTCTTATGGACTTGGACATGATATCTAATAATTTTGTTCTCTAATATTCCTTTAAGAGGTCTAATATGGATATATGGCGCTCTTCTTATAGCAAATTACCACGGTTGTTGTTACTCCACAATCAGGACAGAATGCAGGCAATGGTGGACAGAGTAGTAGAGCTCACCGACATCTTGGGTATCAAATTCCGCCCATCAAAGTGTTCACAAATTGCTATTCCGTATAGAGAAAACAACAGGATTCAAATATATGGAAATACGATACCTTAGATAGAGGAGGGCGATGTTGTGGTTTATTTATGGGTTTAATTTTCAGAGAACATCAGAGAGGTCCCAGTATAAAAAAGATTGCAGAATCTGTCTTGTTTCCATGACAAAAGCTGCAATGATGTGATATATTTTCACTCCAAGTTAATTTTTACCTTCAGAATCTTTTATATTCCATATGGGACTCTGGATGGCAAGAGCCACAATCTGGACAATATTATCAGACTGTTCCACAAGAAAGTGCTTGGATTGCACAAAAATGCGTATAATGCATATCTATATACGCCGAGTGAAAATGGAGAGGTGGGGATTAAATCAGTGTTAAATGAGTACTTGATTCAATCATTGACCCAGATTTTTATCAGTTTTCAGATGATCGCATGTAGTGATAGGGTTACTATGGACTCAGCGGTCTTCTCCCTCCAGAGAGGCGCGACAGGTCCCAAAAGAGGAACTTATTGTCGATTGAGGTAGCATTGGACTGGCTTAATGCAGGAATCACTTCAGGGGAGATCAAGAACTGGTAGGCGAAGAACAAGTTTATCATACATAAGATTAAGGAACTGCATCAAATTGATGTGAATCTGGTGCAGAATGAAGAAGGAATATGTCTCCATCTCCATCCATCCCTTATGTGGGAGAGGAGACTTTCGAATGGGAAGACGGATACAATAAGAGATGAAACGAACGAGAACATACTGATCACGCCCCTCTTGAAGGACAGTGTGTCCAGAACTTTAAGAAGACTGGTAGAGAAATCCTGGACACACAACTGGACGAAACAAAGCAGGGCCGGACGATTTGCAAAAAAGTTTGATTTCTACAATTAATTTCCGCGGTGCTGTTTATGGGTGTTGCATTACAGTGAATGGTATTTCTACCACAAGGCGATGACTTAGACAGTCCCTGTTAATTACCACCCAGGCAGTACAAGGAACAGAGGTCACTATAGTATGTTTCCTAATGATAAGGAAACACTTGCCCACGTATTGACAGGGTGTCGGTTTGGTGAGGGCTTCTGGAAATATAGGCACAACTCGATCCTCAAATGTATAAGAGAACAGATCACGTAGTATCTTGATTGCACAGTGCACATAGATACTGAGTCTTAATATGCACCTTCGACGGACCTAGTAGACTTGCAAGTTTACATGCCACAATCAAAAATCCTATATCTAATTGATGTAAAGTGTCCATTTGATACGAAAAAGAACATAGCCAACAATAACACCATGAATCTGGACCATTAACAGAACTTAGCGGAAATCTGCAGTCGGGCCATGTCGGAAACCACGGTGTCGGTGCACACTCTTCAGGTGGGTGCTTTAGGAACTTGGTCGAAGAGGAGCACCAATATATAGACCACTCTGAAGATCCCACCAAAGGTGATACGACGAATTGCAATTTGCTGCTCTGTATCAAATGTTAAATACTCGGCAGCACAATGGACGTATCACCGGGATGGTGTGACACTTATTTGAGCTCAGAGAATAAGAAACATAGTGATATAGGACATAGAAGAACCTCAGGAATCGATGCTTATGATGGAGGAAAGGGATTATGAGCATACAGAACCTAAGAACACCAATGATTTTGATCCAGCCGCCCTGGATGCACACCTACAGTAATAACAGATTCGAGTGCAACAGGGTGGTGAAGACGATGAAGTCCTGGATGACGAATCATCTGACGATAAAACACAAGTCTCCATCCCATATAGGATGCGGGTTGGAGACTCGTCTAAAGATGAAAACAACCCATCATGGGAGGAAGAATTATCCTCCGATGATGAGTTTATAAGGTGGTGAGTTGAAGTGTCGGGCTTGGTGGAAACGATTACCCAATTGAAGGGTGCGGGGGAGGCCGCGAGTAATGAACTCCCGTGAAAACCAGCGCACATGTTAAAGACAGCTTCGGCCTGAAACATGGTGCGAATGAATTCATATAACAACCGGGCACTTTTGCTGGCAGACAAATAAAATAAAAAAAACAGATTGACATTTCTCGTTGATTACTTAGTGCCAATCAGTTGTTTCGACAAATATTAAACACTAAAATTTTTTGGAAACAAATTTCAAGCATACACAGGTACAACAAAAGATACTATCAAAAAGGTTCTTGAAAATTTTTGATACAACTGCAAACGTCAAAAGACGACCTCACACCGAAAAATCGGGTAATCGGAATATCGAAAGGATTATGTGAAGAATTATGAAGAAACCAATTTCTTACGACAGCAAGCAGAAAGAAGCCATAAGATTATCCAACCCTGTAGTTCTAACGTTTTAAAGGAATTAACCCTAATAAAATTCTCTATTCTGAAGACAAGATATTCACTGCTAAGCAATGTTGGAATAAACAGTATAACCAAACTTATTCCAAAACGAAACAATTAAGCAAACTTGATAACCTAAGTTAGTGATAGTTTTTGTAGTATAAGTGTGGATGGTAAACGCAACTTATTTTGGTGGGTCAAGAAATCAAAATAAACGCCAGTAATTATCATGGACTTTGTCAGATAAAAGTGCAGCCTAGGACACAAACCCATTTTAAAAATTGAATTGAAAAACAATTTTAAACGAAAAACGTAAAACCAGTAAAATATTTTAATTTTCTCTTCAAAACTTTAATTTTTAATAATAATTAAAAATAGTATTAAGAGGAGACCAAAAAGTTTTATTTAAAGACCTATTATCCCTCTCTTCTCTAAATGCCTATTAATTTTATTAATATATTAAACTGATATTTTATTTGTACCTTTTATAATCATATTAACTCTTTATATACCTCGAATTTGCTCATAATCTTATCATTTAAAAAAACAGCTTAATAAAATTATTTAATAGACTACTTATGTCCAGTCACACGTGCATCACAATTTGGTCATTCAATTAAAACAAATATTTTTTAATATAATACTTAAATCTTGTAAAGTAAAAATGTTTATTTTTCAGAATTTAAATGAGATTTTTGTTGGACATTCATTTACTGTTCGAAATTTATTCTGATATATTTATAATAGAACTTGTAATTCAAAAATGTAACTTTTTATATCCATTCTTTATGCAGACAGAATTCTACTTTGCCAACAAAGTTTTTAAAATTCAAAAAAATTAAAATTTAAAAAATACAATAAAAGTTAATATAAACTAATTATAATTTATAAGTAGATATCTTGCAATTAATATTGTTCGGGAACTCCGTATATTTCGTTTTTCCCATTTTGGGATCTTAAAAATTTTTTTTCTATCAAATTTTTACATAATTTATTGTCATCGAGAATGAGTAAGTGTGCAAAGTTTGAAAAATATTGATGAAGTAAAAGGTTTTCAAAACCATACATATATGTATATATATACAGGGTAATCATAAAGTAACTACCGGGTTTTAAACTGCAATGACATTTTTTGGCAAAACATTATGAAAAAATGCTTTTAAATAACAAAAAAGCATTTATTAAAGTTTAATAATATGCAACAGAATAACCATTGACATCAATACAATGTTTAAGGCGTCTATGAAAAGACTTAATGGTATTTTGGCACATTTCACCACCTATTTTTGCCGCTCCTTGACAAATAAAATCTTTAAGTTGTTGAATTGTGTTTGGTTTTCTCTTACACACTTCATTCTTCAAATACCCCACACAAAAAATCGAGTGGTGTCAAATCAGGTGACTTGGCCGGCCATACATATGGACCACATCATCCCAGCCAACGTTTTGGAAACGCTTCATCCAGAAATCGTCGCAAAATCAGTGAATAATGGGCAGGTGCTCCATCTTGCCTGAAAACAGCTTTCCGTTTGCATGTTCTTGATAACGATGGCATAAAGCAGCATTTTAACATATCCAGGTAAAGCGCCGCTGTTACGTTTCCTTCAATAAAAAAGGAGCCATAAACACGAGTTAAAGACAGCTTCATCTAAACATTAACTTTTTCATTAGTCTGTGACCTTTGATATGTTTCGGTTGGTGTTTCAGTGCCTCAAATGCGACAGTTATATCTGTTTACAATGCCGTTAAGATAGAAAGTTGACTCATCAGAGAATATGAAGTTACTAAGAAAATTTTCATCTGCATCTATCGATTGAATTAAAGTTTCACACATAACACATCTAAAAGCGCAATCTTCTTCATGCAAAAGCTGCGTGGCTTCAATTCTGTAGTGGAACATTTTAAAGTCGTTTCATAATACTTTTTCAACAGTTCCATAAGAGTAATTCAGAGTTGACAACGATTTCATGATAGAAGACTGGCGTTCTTGCTTAAAATGTTCTGCTATCTCATTTTTCTTTTCATCATCAATTGGTGGTCTTCCAGATTTTGAGGCATTTAGAACACTTCCTGTTTCTTCAAACTTTTTGAAGATGCTTCTAATACTTTTTTTGGTTGGAATATTTTTCCATTTAAGTCGTTGCAGTTCTCTTCTTACTAAAATCACTGACTCATGCTTCGCAAATAAAATAACAATTTTTACACGCTGATTTACATCCATTTGGAATTATTATTATATTATTAAGAGGGAAACAATAAAATCTCCAAACAGTTTATAGGATTCGATCGAATCAAAGAATAGGGTTGTCGTTGCGACTCAAGAAAAGGAATTGTTGTAAATATATTATTAGAAGGACAAACAAAATTTTAATTTGTGAATTGAGGGTGAAAGGAATTGTTTTGTTGTTCGTTCAAATCTCTGGGTAATGGTTAAGAGCGATCGAGGATAATTTATTGATATTGAATTTCATAATTATTTTGTTGCCCACTCGAATCACTTAGTAAAAATGAGGAGCGATCGAAAATTGAGTTTTCGCTGTGTTGAGGTTTGAGAAATTAACACAAGAGTGCCACTCACAAAAAAACTCGTAGATACAAATACTCGAACATGAAGTTTAAGGAGGCTCACTAATTAATACCGTTTTATTAGTTAACTTTCTTAAACAATATATATCAACTTTTTAATTAAAAAATCAAGTAAATAAAAGTCGGGAAATTACTAAATTAAAAAATTAATTTTGTGAGATCTTTGCTCTTCACACTGACCTAAGTGAATTAGATGAAATTATTATCTTAGAATGGCTCTTAACAGTACTTATAGATAAATTGGAATTATTTCTTGTTATGTCTTTATTATATTATTAAATGATTTTGATAATTTAATATATATTTTTTAATTTTATAAAAATATTTTCTTTAAAATAAATTATTAAATAATAAAAGTTTATTTAATATTTTTAATTCTTTACTTTGGCTATCACAAAAAATTGAAATAATTTTTATTTACACTTTTACGTTTATTATTTTCTTTTTTTCTAAATACTTTTCTTCACTTTAAAAGTTTTACATGTTAAATAAATTATGCTAAACTTAAATATAAATTGATAATAAATTGAATAAATATTTTAATTTAAAATACTATTAAAAAAGACAATACATCAGTGCAAACAGTATGTATTTTTCGGATCACATTTGATGTTTTACCAGATTGAGTAAAAAATTATTCATGTTTTCATGCGACTATTATATTTACAAAAATATTTATGGCACTGATTATATTATTCATCAAAATATAGTCCTTCATTTTCAATGACTTTTTTTATTTAGGAAACCCAAGTTATGCAGATGGCGAACAATGTTGCTTTGAGAATACCGAGCTCCTCGGACAGCCTGCGAGTGCTAGTACTAGACTGCTGCTCCACCAGGGTAATAAACTCCTCTTTGTTCCCTATTGATAGTTGACCTGAACGTTCCTTGTCTTCAAGATTGGTATCCCCATAATTAAAACGACAAAATCATCATTGAGCTGTATTTTCCTTCAGCGCATTCCTGCTTTCCACGTTGCAGATTTCTCGAATCGCAGATGCTGTTGTTAGGCCTTTTTTCCACTAATTACTGTTTTTTCTACAATCATTCTAAAATTTAAAAAATATGGGAATGAAGTTTAAAGATTTAACTTTTAAAGTGCAGTTTGATTCACATTTGTATTAGCTTTAAAATGATACCACATGTTGTTTATAAATGTTACACGTAAATGATCTGGTAAAACAAAAACCTTAATTCACTTCAAATCCTGAATTACTTTTGACTCAACCTGATAGTATTGATACTTTTGGTTCACTCTACACGTAGTCAAAATAGGATATCAGCTAGCATTTGGTTTTTTAAATACCTCAAAAAGCATTTGCGAAGGAATATATTCAGTCTAACGGCTACATCAGAACTTCTTGAAACAAGTTTTGGTAAATTGTTAGAAGTATTTCAAGGGTAACAAGAGTTATATTGAGTTACGATATTTTTTATGTTCGTCTTTTTATTGCATAAAAATGACATTTTCCTGAAATCGTTTTCTATCTCAGACCATATATAAATTTTTTAAAAGCAACTCAGAGGAAAAAAATAATCTTAATAAACTAGATATCTTTGGATAGTTTATTGTTATAGTATAAATGTATATGTTTAGTCGTTGTGGAAGTTATAAAAAACAGATAAATAAACTACTGATAGTCATTCGAATGGATATTTTAGAAAGGTAAGTAGCATGTAAAGAATCAAATTGATAGATGGGACATTAAATTCAGGTGTTTTTGACTTTTCAAAAAATCAGATTCCATTTTCTGTTATTTTTTCATTATATATTGCAGGGCTGGCCAACCCAAAGTGTATTGTGAGTCAAAGTTAAAAAATTAACATTTCATCAGCCGCAGAAAAACTATAATGCAATTTTCGTATATAATCCTTTATACAGTGTAAGTTATTAAAAATTATTGAATATTATTAAAAATGGATTATTGAGAATCTTGTTTCTCTACCTGCTTGACTAAATCATCCATATCAATTTCAATTTTAGATGTTACTATTCGCAATTGATAATGCAAATTCTTATCAGTAATGGATCCACGACATTTGTTTTTGGTAAATGTCATTTTCGAGAAAAATAATTCGCATAGGTCAGTACTACCAAAAGCACATATAATTTTCGCCGTGAATCTTCTTAAATTTGAATATTTGGCGTTTTCAATTCAGGATGATATTGAAGATCAATTAATTACATTTGCAAATATCATTGTGCTGTACTTAGATCAAAAATGAATGGTAATTGAAATATCTCAAAATGTTTATCATATGATGGTGTTTCGTGATAAATTTTAATTTTAAATAATTTAATAAAAAATAAAATCAAAAATTAAAAAAAATTTTTTTAAATAATCGCTGAAGGTCAAACAGAATATTTTGTTGGAATAACAATTTGAAATTGATTTCATTATCAATTTGTGTTACAAATCTAAATCGATTAGTTCTAAATCAATTTATCGGTGAATCATGATCGCGGGTTATTATTTTCACCAAAAACCGATCGTCATTAAGAAAGTTCCTAATTTTTATTTGCCGAACAAAGAGATCTTTAGTCGAGTGTTGGATCGGATTTCGAAAACAGATTGTCGAATAACAAATCGATAAATGACGAAATACTGATATTCTCTCATTTCTATGAGATCGTCGGACCGGTGCCGCTTGTCGTTTATCCAAAGAACTACAATCTCTCGGTCGAAATAATTGATAAAATTGTGCTGAAGGCGATGTCTGTGGATTATCAGTCGTGCAAAAGGGGTGAAACCGTGTCTGACGCCACCCTTTTGCTCGATACCATTTTTTGTTGTTTACTTCACTCTCTGTGACATTTATGCTCGTGGATTCGTGCGACTATGCTTCATCATCGTTTGCTGTACGGACAAAATAAGAGCAAAGGAACTGTTTATGACCAAATTCTTGGAGATTAGTGAAAAATTAAAACCGCTATTGAACGAAAATATAAAATATTTTTATCAGGAGTAAGAATCGAATTATAAAAAAATATGTCTGTATGTGCATATTTGTCGAATGACTGTCGAATTACGTGGCTGTTTCTGATTGGCCGAAAAGTCAAAGAAACAAAGGTTCGAATCGAAATTTTTATTATGACTGTAAATCGATCGAATAAACTATGTACTTTTGTTTGGTTGTTTTAACGAGTCAATTTAATTCAATAAAAGATTTTTGGCCGAAAATTCGTTTTAATTTATTGGCTAAAATTTGCCATTTTTTGAATAAATGCTCTTTAATTAAGTGTATTGGATTGTATATTTCAACTGTTGATTCTATTTGACAAAATCGATATCTAAATTAGTCGATTTCGATAAATCCAAGTTCAAGTGGATTATTGATTGGAAATAAACAAGGACAAAACATGAATGTATCTCTTCCGATTTTATTTATAAAAATTAATTATTTCAAAAATTTTCACAATCACAAAACAAACTCTTTATATTAAAAGCAATATCAATTGAGAAAATATCGTTGACGAAACATATACAAAATAATTTATTTTTATAATTTCTTGGCAAACCTTTTATTTGTGCAGATATCTGTATATTACTACAGAGTTAGCCAATTTCCCACCATAATGACCGATGACATGAACAATTTCATACCGCCAACCCCTCCAAGACATGATATTGACAAACTGTACATCGTTTCTATAGGACTCTATTGACTCACGAGACTTTCTTTTTATTTTAATGATTCCTTATTTTAAAAATATCAAATAAATACTGATTTTTTAGTCAAAAAGTATGGTCACTTGAAAAATAAAATTTAAATTATATTTTTAATTTTTATTACGTTAAAAATATTAATTAATTTCCAACTACATAATTTACTTAATAAATAAAAAAAAATTCAAAAATCTTTTTTATATTAAGCAATTTATTATATTATCTGAGAATAAAAAATAAAATATTTAATTAGAGGCTTTTAATTCAAGGAAACGTCAAATATTATTAAGGTTTGTGAGGTTGATTAGATATATATCACTCAGAAAATACTGTAAAAATTGAAATTAACTGAAAAGTATTTTATATGTATACTGTAAATAAACTGAAATATATTTGAATCCATAATAATTTGAAATAATTTATGTGTATTTTCTTGAAAATATAATATAATTATATATTGCATTTTTAACAATCATCATAATATTTATAATTATTAATAATTAATTTTTTGTGACAATCACTATCATTCAATAAATTTAAAAATAATACTTTGAAATAAT
>MQRK01167369.1:10459-23896 GCA_001938485.1 Girardia tigrina | reverse complement strand
ACAGGTCTTTCTTTAATTTCCATAGAAAGTGATATTGCTAAAAAATTAGATTTTACTGAATTATTGAAGGCTTTTGCATCGGAAAAGTGTAGGAAAGTAAACTTCTTTCACTAAGTCATTTTAAAATATGCCAATTTTGTATGTATTTTGCTTGCTTTTTGTGTTTGTACTGTTTGGATTTAATGTTTTGCAAATATACGATTTTGTACGTCACTCTTAGTTTTACTTTAAGGTATTTTTTAATATATTGGTGCTTTTTAGTTAGGGCGGCAAGCTGGGATCTTGCCTCGGGCGGCAAAACACCTTGAGCCGGCACTGCCAGGACCCATAAAATGTTTATTTGAGCTAATATAATTATCGTTTTTATTAATAAATATATTTGCGATACTAGTTAACGATATTTCACGTTGAATTACATTTTTATGTAACTAAATCTAATATAATAATGATGGTATTAACAGAGCATGCGCCGTAACATGGGTGCGGTATTTAGCGACGATGGGGGGTCCCTGTTGTGGGGGAACCTAATGGTATAATCTTTCAAAATACGATTAATTTATTTCGCCGATGATATACGATGTGTATCTTTTTTAAATGATAATTTTTTTAAATCTTTTTTTTTCAATAATATGCATTTTAACAACCCACATGAAATTTAAAAAGTAAGCTACAACATTTCAAGTAAACCTTAGAATGAAGTTAATGAAGGAACAGACCAGACTCTTGAAATCACAAATTCGATCTTTGTCTTTATATTCATATTCCTCATCCCATTCGATCGTTTAATAATATTCGGAAGATTTCTAATATAAATGATTCAATATTGTTAATACATTTTCAATTTTGACATTGTCCAAGATTTTTGACAAATATTTCTCATTTATGATAATTTGACTCCCCCCAGAATGGATCGAATATATAATTTTTTGCAGGTTTTGATGTAAACAATTGAAAAAAATAGCACTTGCAAAATAACAACTGAAACAATAATTAAAACAGTTATGATAATAATACAGTATTATTATAATATTATTATTATAATACAGTTACATGCGGAAACGTTCACCAAAGTGATGGGTGCGGGGGGAGGCCGCTAGTGAAAGAACCCCTGTGGCAACTAGGGCCGGTGCAGAGGACGCCTTCGGGCTGATGCATGCGGCGTATTTATTTATGTACCAACCGGCACTTTTGCTCACTGACAAAAAAAATAAGGCAAACTACTTACAAACTGTCGATTTTTCAGAAATTTGTATATGCTGATCGTAAATTTTATGGCTCTTTGTATGTTATAGTTAAATAGTTAATCATATTTTTCATCGTTTTACTTAACTCAACCTCACTCTATACTGACTTACCATAGGTGTAATTGTAGAAGTACTGGTGATACACAAGATAATCATGGACTCTTCGACACCGAATAATTTATTATTCTATTATTTCATTCAAGTTGTACTAAAAACTTCATATTTGTGGTCAGCCGTTTGAATGCCCGCAGTAACTGATTTGTGACTATTAGTAAAATCAAGCTTAAAAAGATTTATATTTTAAATGTACACCAAGTAGAGTAAGCCAGATTGGCTTTCTCAAATAACTTTTACAAATGAATTAATCTTCCTTATTATTTTTCCATTGAAGAATTAAGATATATTATACATTGGTAAAATCTTTTTTTAATATAATAAAAAAATAATATTAGTAAAATAAAGATCAAAGAACATAAATAAAACTTAATAAAAAATAATTAAAATAAATATTTTTTGTTTAAGTGAATCGATTATGGTGTTCTCAGGAGGTACTTGTAGGAATCAAATCCAGAATTCCGATAATTTGGAAAGTCCCAACTCCTTTCCATCAGTAACTGTGATGAAGGATAAACGGTTGACAATATTACAAATGGATTATCCAGTAATTGACTTTGCTCAGCTTTGTGATTCTTGCGCTCAGAACTGTGGGTTTTTTGTTGGAATTTATAAACATTTTTAAAGATTTATAAGATGATTCAGTATTAATATGTGGTTGATTTTTGATCTGCTGCATCAACAAGAACTAATTTAATAAGCTATTTAAAATAATAAATTATAAGTAAATGTGAAACTAAAATTTTAAATTATTTGATAATTCATTTTATAATTATAATAATAATTAAAATATTACTTATTCTTATTCTTCAATTTATGTATATGCTGTATATTAAATGCCATTTCGTGTTCACAATTTAATAATTACTGGGAGAAGGTGATGTACGAAATATAAATGATTAAAACGTATCATCCCGAAATGAAATCAATAAGGCGTAGATAACAAACAAGAATAGGAAACAGAATATAAACTGCTATGTTTGGATGACATTCTTTTTTATCGAAGTCATAAAAAGAACATTATGTACTCTACATCCAATGTAAGGCTAAAACTGGTTGAATGTCTTACACCAAATGAAAGTGCACAAATAGCTGCACCTTACAATAATTGGATATCCATTGTTCAAGTGCAAATAATTGTCACAAAAAACTCATGACCACAGGATTTGTGACGGATATCCGAGGAAGCGGTTGCCTTCCAAATTCAGAAACCCTGAGGAAGTGCATTTTTTTCAGGAAATTCTTACCCGTAGCATGACACAGTCAATTCGACAATATTGAAGATTTTATTTTCGTGCAAGATGGAGCTCCTCCACATTTCTTTATTATTGTTCGTGAATGGCTGAATGATCAATTTCAGTGAAGATAAAATGTTTTTCTTGGTTTGCACGAATGGCCAGCCAGAAGTTCTGACTTAAGACCATGCAATTTTTTTCTCTAGGATTAGTAGTTAGAGTAAGTTTACTATAGCAAATCAAGAAATTTGGTAAAACTAGAATGATTTACACGTGTAGTTACGTCTTTCATCCCGCCAGAGTTTCTTGTGAAATCAGTGATGCGATTCTTGGTCAATTTGAGAAATTTGTTAGCCACAAGTTGTGGCGCATGATGATGCTTATGTATTGAAATTTTACAAAGACTATGCAATATACTTTCTCATATTTATTAAATGTATAAATTATATTTGAATTATAAATTACAATTATTTTATAATAGGTTGTCATTTTTTAATCCCCCTGAGAAAAAAATACTAAAAAAGTTTCTAATAAATAAAACTTTTCAGTATAAAATTACCAAATGATTTTTCTACAATCCCCGTCGGAGAAAACAAAAAAAAGTATACGTCCTAGAAGCGTATTAAAGTCGTACGGTTATCACCGTAATAGTCTTTTGACAATAGAGTATCTTTATATTTCTGAGAATATCAATTTCTAGGAAGTCATAAATAAGTTTCATTAATTTCATTCTGAAATTAAAAACATTTCTTTAGGGAAAATTTTTAAAAATGATTTTTTCTAAATATTTTTCAATTTTAATTTAATAAACTCTTTGAATTGATTTTTTAATTTGGGGAAATCAAGAGAACATATGGTAATCTGAAATAACCTCAAATTATAGACAATGATTTATGGGTAACGAAGATAAATATATATCTTACGTTAATCTGTTGAATTTTAGCAAAACTTTCATTCATATATATATATATATATATATATGTATAAATTTAAATTAATCAAATTAAAATTCAGTTTAATTAAATGTCTCATTAATTATCAAAAAATACTTTGTCATCATTTCCTTGTTTTATCAATCAAATTTTGAAAGTAAGATTTGTTATTTCTTGGAAAATTGAAGATATAATAAAAATATTTTTCATAATTTTGAACAATTTTACCTCATTATTGGATAAAAATGTTATTATTCTTAGAAATCGAACTCCTTTCCAGCTGACTTGCACAAATATTTTGTATTACACGCGTGAGGAATATTTTGAATGGTCTTTATTGTATGTTGTTTTAGGATTGTGTTTCTCCCAGCCAGATGGAAGACTGACATTTTAAATATTTTAAAACGTCGAATTATTTATTCTATTTTAAAATTTAAATAACTTACTTTAAAATTAAATTAATATATCATCAATAAAATATCTAAAATATTTTTTAATTAATTAAAATTATTTTTGTAATTAATATTATAAATTACTTTGAAATCGAATTGTAAATAAATTGTAATTTAAATATGTTTAAATAATAAGACGTTTAGAAACAGAATTAAAATTACCAATTAAGAACGATGACTTGCTTCAAAAGTTTTATGGAGAATTGTCCTAGGGGTGATTCAAGTTGTATTAAAAATCCAATTATTGTTCTTAATAATACGTAATATTCAATATGTGGATTTATGCTTTGAAATTAAATTATTTGGAATTTTTAACTGCAGTTAAACCATTCAGGAATGAAAATTCTTTAGGTTTCTTTAAATCTACGTGAACACAATCGAATATTTCAGTGACCAAATCATTGTTAAACAAACTAATTTTCAAGATTCCTTCTATTTCGATTATGATGGATTCAAAAGTAGTAACATTTTTATAGTACTTTTGAATTTCCAGCTTTCTTTTTTAAATGACATTCTTTATAATCTCTTTTGGAGAAAATCAAGATCTATTACTATTTTTAGAAGTTACAATTATAATGAATTAAATTACGCTTACACTTGTGTTGAGAATATTTTATTATTATAGAATATTTTGGCAGTTCCTTAAACACTGAAAATGTCGCTAATTGACTAAATTAAATTTAATCAAAACATAGTTCGTTTCCGGAATGAAAAACGATTGCAATATTACAAAATGATTGTCAGGGGATTGTCACATTTTCTTCTTCCTTTTGTTTTGATTTTTTGTACTAATTGTAAGAAAACTCACATATTGTTAATAAATTTTATTAGAAATAAAATTTGGATCATTCTTGAAGCAATTTTTAGCTGAAATTTTATTTATAGATATCATTTGAAAAGATTAATTATTTTTACCCGATCATCAATTTGTCACTTGAAGAATCTTTAAAAATCTTTTCTACAAATTTTATTAGTGAAAATAAAAATAAATATTAATAACTCAGAGATGTACTCGCTGTGCATTTAGAAAATCTGATATTACGTATTTAACTCATTCATGATGATCTAAAAATAGATAACAGCTCAGAAGGCCTTTGGCTGCCTTCATTAGTGACATTTTCATTATTTGAAATACTGCAATCCTATTGCCAAGGTATTTTTTGGAAGAAAAGTCCACACCGACTTATCTTTGGTTGGAGAAAGTTTGTGGAAAATTTGGTTGAATTTGATTTTACTGTCTCCAAACGCATGGTGAACAGACAAACAGATGTTCTTTTATAGAAGTATAATATTTATTGAAATATTAGAAAAAATTTCAATGTAATTGTCTAAATAATTTAAAAAATGAAGTTAATCAATATTTTTTTTAATAATTTTTTGATTAATTGGAAGTGATATTTTAATTTTCTCAAATATTTTCATTAAAAAATTTATTGGATAATAAAATTTCATTTTAATATTTATTTTTATATTCTTTCATATTTACTACTGATTTTTAACAAATTATTTTTTTAATTTTGGATTCTTTTTTCAAATATTTTCTCAAAAAATAAATTAATAAATATTAAAAAAATGTTTGAAAATTATTTGATTAATTAAAATATTTTTTGTAGAAATAATTGAAAAATAGAAGAAATTATAATTTTTATCTAATTATTATTTTTTTTTAATTTTCTAATATATTTCCTTAAAAATAGTGCTGAAAAATGAACCACAAAAGGAAGATCATCATACTCTGTGATGAACGATTTATTGTGATTGAGAAACAAAAAATTCAAAACGTATTTTTTGTTGTAATACTTTGTCTTTAGCAGTTCCTTATTCACATTTTTATCTATTAGGTTGTCCTAAAAGTTCCAGGTCAATAATGAAAATAATTTTTTTTTTTCAAATTTCTTTTTGGCATTATTTATTTGATATTGATATATATCGATTTATTTATAGCATTATATGGACTACGAGATTACAAAGCTTGAAATCCGTGTGTTGCTGCGTCACTATTGGAAGAAATGCTTGACAACACGAGATGCTGCTAAGGCCATTTGCAAAGTTGAAGGTACACAAACGATCGGAAAAAGTACGGCAATTGATTGGTTCAAGCGTTTCAATAAACGCAACTTTGACTTGAATGACACTCCTCGTTCTGGATGACCAACAAAATTGGATAACGATAACTTGCAAGCAGAGTTGGACATGAAGCCTTCGTCAAGCACTCTCGATTTGGCATTTAAGCTTGGAGTTGGCAAGTCAACCATACATTGTCATCTGAAGCAGCTCGTCAAGAAACCGCATCAAGATCCACACGAACTCACCAACGTGCAGGTCGATAAAAGAATCCAATTTTGCCGACAACTGCTACATAGTCCACGAGATGACCGCTTTTGGAAACGAATTGTGACGTTGGACGAGAAGTGGGTCTACTTGGTCAACCACAACCGAGACAAGCGATGGGTTCCACCGGGTCAAGTAACACCGTCAGTTCCAAAAATAAGATTGATTTGGCTTGAAAATTATGTTGTGCGTCTGGTGGAACTTTGAGGGAGTCGTGCACTTTGAGTTGGTTCAGAACGGCCAGGCCATCAATGCAGAGCTCTATTGTCAACAGTTGGACCGTATCTACGAGAAGTTTAAGGAGACGTACCCTGCTTTAATCAACCGATAACGTGTACTGCTTCAGTAAGACAATCCCAAGCCGCATACTGCTAAGAAAACCACTGGCAGGTTCCAAGAGTTGGATGGAGTCTAAATTCTGTCGCATCCTGCTTACAGCCCTGATTGCGCTTCATCCGACTATGGCCTCTTCCGATCCATGCAACGCTTCTTGAAAGGCTGCCGATTCGAAGCATTCGATGAAGTTGAACAAGCATGTTAAGAGTTCTTCAATTCGAAGCAGCCGGAATGGTACTTTGACCAGATCCGAAAGCTTGCAGACTGTTAGCAGAAAGTAGTCGAAAACGATTGACTGTACTTTGCAGATTTATTGTTATTTATTTAAAATAAATTGTTGCACAAAAAAATTGTATTTTTCATTCTTGACCGGGAACTTTTAGGACAACCTAATAGAAGGAAATAGCGGTTGTGGAATCAGTGAGACAATGTTACATCCTCATTTCATGTATATAAGTAATTAATTTTAAACTGAACGGCTAGAAAAAATACATCCAACAAGTTCATCTCGGTTATATAATTTCCCTTTATTCTAATTTGTATTCGTACACGATTTTCTGGTTAAAATAAAATCCAATAACTCTTCAAAATATAAAGAAAATTATATATTTTAATTAACCGATTTTGTTTCAAGTAAAACAAGATCAGTGATAATAAAAAATATATTTCCAAGTGTTTGTAACTTATACTAAAAATTATTTTTTAAAATATAATTATTCCATGAAAATATTTATATTTGAAGTATTTCTAAAATAACTTAAAATTATTTATTCTATTACTTTGATATAAATTTTGCGTCAGGTTTCACGGATCCACTAGGAATCGCAATTTTGCTGCAAAATGATCTCATGGTGATCGATTTGTTATCACCAAAGTATGAATTTACAGCATAGATATACTTTGATCAATGCTTTATAGTTATCCCAGTTTTGAAAATCCTTATCCAATCGACCTCCATGTTTCTCCAGTCACTTGTTTGCACTATATTAGTGATTGCCCAGGTGATTTTGTGGCTTCGCTCTATACTGCCAAATCCAGATCAAAAAGGCCAGTTCCAAGTAAGAGTCAAAATTCCATGTCAGTTCATGAGTGGCCAATCAATGGTGGACAATGGGGTTCACTGCTCAATCCACATTCTGAAATGATCATTACAGGGTTCGCGATATATTAAATTTAAAGAGTTATTTCTTAGTCAAAATAAATATTAGTATTGAAAATGAAAATTTTATCTACGTTGTGCGCTCTCTAACTAGTGATCCTATCATTGAAAACAAATCCATTTAAAATAAAATTTATTTTATAAAATGTTTAAGCTATGAAGACATTATTTCTTAATGAAATTAGTATATTAATATATTAGTGAACATGTTTTCCATTACAAGATAATATCTAGGATGGCTTTTTTGAAGAACTAATTTTCTTTTGTAACTTATTATTAAACTCGGCGAATTTAATTAAGACGTTTGAAGAGATAATAATCGAGGACGGTTCTTCATATGAGTTGCAATGAGGGTGACAGAGCAAAATGAGACAACAATCCTCGATTGATGAAATCGACAACTGAGTAATGCGACAGGATGTATTGTTTTCCAAATATTTCAAGTTATAGACTGTGCTCTTATTCTCAGTTTCCTAATCTGTTTTAGGAATCTAGAGTATTACTCGATGTTGAAACAAACGACCATCTCATCAAAATAGATGAATATCATGCCTTAATCATCCCCAAAATTTATGATCATGACAGCTTTTTTGGAATGTATTAATGACTGTATCTGGTCAGCTACTTTTACTTTCTGATTCGAGTACATAAAGAGCAAGTGTTTAACACATGGTTATAGTATTCTGAAAGGAGTGCACTCCAACACGTTCAGAGAACCAGGCTCTCATGTCTGCAAATCAATCGGCTATCTTTCATCTCCACTGTTAAAAATTACGGAAGAAGACAAGAACTAAAATTTATTATTCAAGTTTCAACAAATAATGTCTTTTAAACATCTTTGCAGACATTTAGGTACATTGTTAGTTTACTCAGGATGATTTAATTGACTTTCTCTGATATTTCTTCGCCGATTTCGCATGACTTGTCTAACTTTCTTCATCACAAACAGATGTTCAACCATTTTGAAAATATTTTAACTGTCACAGGTTGGTTGTGACTGTAGTCATGAATAGACTTTCTTGACCATAAATAGAACTCAGCTTGTAGAATATCTCTACGACTCTTCTTTTTGATATTGGATACTTTCCAAAGATATTTTGTAAATTATTAGCTTTGTAAAATAATATAAATTAATATGTGAATATTCACTATATAACATTTCTTTTTTGTAAAATAAATTTCCTTAGAATGATAATAATATTGGTTTATGTTTTCTATAGTAGACTGGATTTCTTGTAGGTCACATGACGTATTTTAATGAGTATAACATTTAAAAAAGAATAATAATATTGAGTTATTCTTTAGCTCTTCATTTATAGATTTCTCATAATTCCTTCTTCTAAAAGAGCTAACTGAACTATTTAAAGTTCAATGAAATCTTAACTATAAAATATATTATCTAGAACTGATAATGGCATTTTAATAATAATGAAAAGAAAGGCAATTTTTGAATATTAAATTTATTCCCAATACAAACGCGTTTCACCATTTCGGCATTTTCAGTGCAATGAAATAAAGTGATTAATTGCTATTTATATAGTTGAAAAACTATTACATCATACATCTCAAAAACATGCTTTTTTTCTTTTCTTTAAAAAAAAAGAAAAGTATTTTTAATGATATTTTAAAAAAATCAAATAATGCATCAAATATAACTTCGGGAAATGACATTGATAATCAAATGACTATCAATCTAAAATTACCGTACTCAGAGACAGCAAAAGAGTTCAAACGATTTTTAGAACATCGAACACCTGTTGGGCTTAAAATTGAGAGTAATCTTTTTAACTAATAAATGCCGGAACTATTTTTCCAACAAATCAAAAACTCCTTTGTGTATTAAGGCAAATCTAGTTTATCAATTCAAATGTCACAAGTGCGAAGCCTTGTACATTGGAGAGACAAGTCGTCATCTCCGCACTGGAATTGCTGAACATACTCAATCGAGTAGAAATAGTTCGATATTGAGCCATATTAAAAGATGTAAAGGTAATCTTATGGATTACAATAAAGATTTTACAGTGATTTTAAATAATTTTGACACAAATTATGAAAGGATTATTGCCGAAGCATTGTTAATAAAGCATCATAAACCATGCTTAAACGTGCAAGGTGATTCATCTAATCATATTAAAGTTTTTTTAAAATATCATTAAAAATACTTTTCTGTTTTTTTTAAAGAAAAGAAAAAAAAGCATGTTTTTGAGACGTATGATGTAATAGTTTTTTAACTATATCAATAGCAATTAATCACTTTATTTCATTGCACTGAAGATGCCGAAATGGTGAAACGCGTTTGTATTGGGAATAAATTTAATATTCAAAAATGGCCTTTCTTTTCATTATTATAATATATATATATATATATATATATATATATATATATATATATATAACAAGAAAAACGGCTTCGGGTAGCAACAAGTTCTGCGTGATCGAAACTCTTTAGATGAAGATTGGTTATTAGGGTTTCAGGAATTTGGATTGTATGAATTGAGGTACTGTTATTATACCGCAAGAAAAGTACTAAAATCATTGTTGACAGTTTGTAATTCGAATAGAAACGACACGAACGACAGAAGTTTGTTGGATCTGATTGCATTTGACAAATTAGTATTAATATTAATTTCATAAAATATTCCATCGATATTTTTTTCAATAATTAGTATACATTTTTACATACATATATAAATAATTATATATGTGACTACATAGGTCACTACACTTTTCATATGGATTTTAAAAAATAATGTTTTAAATCTTTTAGTTAGGATAATTTTTCAAGACAAACTATAAATTAAAAATATAATTTACAATAAATAAAAATTGTTTGTTATTCAACGAAGGATGACTGTCCCAGTCAGTACGAAAAATAGTGTCACGGAACACCTCTTCTTGATTCAGGTTCCTCTGAAGTGGTAAAAATATTAAATAGATTTCTTTTGTTAAGAAAATCCGAACAAATAGTTGTAATGAATCACAAGTGTATGCAAAGTAATCCGTCATTTGGAGTTTCGGATACGGTTGATCGGATATTTGGATCTGATTAAATTATTAGATTTATAACTCGATAATGATATTTAATTTAAATTTGTCATCAATTTTTAATTTTGGTTGATGTACTTTCATTTTTTGTTAGTTTTTCCTAAACTTAACAAATATAACAATTCCACGGAGAACAAAAGTATCAATATAATTAATAAAATCTTTGTAGTTTCATTAACATTTAATATTATCATCAGTCATTTTTAGCTTTTTGTTTCAGAATATTTACATTAATAATGTAAAGAGTAAGATATAAGTGTCTTAGACAATTAGAATTTGTTTTGCATATAATATTAATAATATTTTGCAATTTATTTATATATTTTTGATGGTTTTATTAACAATTAATACTGAAAAAAAGTAATTCAATATACCAAATATCGTTGGTATAGCTATTTTTTTATTTGATTTTATGTTTCTTTATTTCGTGTTGCAGAACTTCATATTTAAACAAATTTTTATTATTACCTTTCAAGGTTTTATTCTACTAATTACTTGTGAGGTTTTTTTATGAAAAAACTTTCTCGGCTGTTTATTGTCAAATTTGAATTATTATTTTTTGTGGTACCCTAGCCGTTGGGCCATGGGTGCACTTAAATATACGCAAGTATTATGGCTTGGGTTAACATATTTTTTAGTGTCTTAGTTGGCAAGTAACCCGTGGCGCCTATCTCCTCTCCAGGTATGGTTGGCCGTTGGTTCCAAGGAGCTCATCCGTTATTTTGTTAGGTTTTGTTTTTCATCCTGCTAGATATCCATACACCCTTTTCACTTAGGTTGCTCTGGGTGAGGGAGTCGGTCTAGTCGTCTACCATCGCCGTGTTAGTACTTAAATGGGTGACCGATAGGTCAATCGCAGGACCATTGACTACAGGTCAGGTCAGGCAAGCTGTCTGCTACAGGTACCATGTAAACATGTAATACATGTCTGATGGTCGAATGGTTGGCGACTAAATTATTATATTGGGAAAATATAACATAAAAAAGCTTCTTTCAGTTGTATTATATTTCCTTTTTTTATTTCTTCTGTCAAAAACAATGTATCAGATACTATTTATATCTCGTGTCATTCTTTACAAGAAATTTTTTTCAAACTTTGCTAATTTTAAACATAAATGATATTCTGACATTAACGACAATGATGAGAAAAATAGCAATAATAATAATGAAAATAACAACAACCATAATAATAACAACAATAATAATAATAATTATTATTATAACTATACTATCTACATGTCATATTTATTTTACTTTTCTTTTTAAATATTATTTTCCACGAAGATATGCATTTTATTTTTATTGTGTTTGTTTGTAGTCAATTTGAAAAATATAAAATATTAAATTATTTTTTCCTAATTTGATTATTTATGTTACTAATTTGAATTTGATATTCATTAGCTTAAAATATAAAAAAAATTAATTATTTTTGAAAAAAATTTTTGTCTTATTTTTTATTGTTCATTATTTATTTTTCTGTTATATATCAAAAAAATAAAACAACTATTTAAGTAAATAAATAAATGATCTACAAATCACATTACATATGGCTAAATTTGATTAATCTTAGAAATTAAAAAAATGAGGCAAGAAAAGAAATTAAATTAGCATATTAATGACATAGTACAAGGAAAAAGTATTATCTTATGTAGAATCAGTGATATGTTTAAATGTTTATTTTTAACGTTTTCTTATTTATTTGAGCAATATATATATATATATATATATATATATCATGAATTTTTGTTATTTCTGAGCGATAATCTAAAATGTAACAAAACAGCTTTAACTAGATATTTTTTATGATTAAAACCTAATGTGATGAATAATACCCCGCTTTGATGCTATTGCACGTTTTACAGTCAACCGCTATTAGAAAATTTTATATAATTTAATAATATAATTAGAATTAAATGGGTTAATTCTTTAAAGGAATAAAGAATGCTGACCCAAAACAGCTACTAAGATGTGTCCACTAAAAAAGTGCACAAGTTTGAAAACCATCATAACTTTTTAATGTAATATTATTTAATTTCGTAAATTTGGAATTTAAATATTTGTTTTAATAGATTAGATGTAGTAAAGCAGATATTTAATTTTTTTTGGTTTAATATGCTTTATTTTAGAGACAATTATAATGATTTCAAAACGATATGAAGATATAATCAATTTTTTCAAAACGCACAGTAAAAGTGAGACTGTGACAAAGTTTACTGGCATTCATTTTTCCAGAAGAGGTATATATGCAATAATACAACGCTATGAGAAGACTTGCAGCATTAAAAGAAAAGTAGGAAGTGGAAGGAAACCTGTTAAAATGACGTCAGACAAAAGGAATAGACTTCTGCAGCGTGCAACTTTGACTGTTGGACAAAGTGTGAGAAAGTTAGGTAGAGAAATGAATGTTTCAAAGTCTTACGTGCATAAGATGCTCAAGACTAATAACATAGTGTTTCGAAAGAGGAAAGATGCCCCAAAGGTTACTCCGACACAGATTATTCGCCAGAAAGCCAGGTTGCAAAATCTCGCTAAAATTGTTGTGGAAAAGACCAAAACCGACTTTGTACTTGATGATGAGTCGTATTTTAC
>MQRK01167344.1:43720-55061 GCA_001938485.1 Girardia tigrina | reverse complement strand
ATATATATATATATATATATATATATATGTATTTGAAACATTTATTTAGTAAATCTATTAATTGAAATTAAATAATAAAATTAAATATGTACTAGTTAATAATAAATTGCTGCAAAATAATTATTTCTTAAAAAAATAAAATTTGACAAAAATGAACGATTAAATTATTAAAATTTTAAAATGAAAAAAAATGGGTTATGGGGCCGAAATTTGTTTATTTGAATCTTTATTTATTTATATAATTTCTGTTTAAATACATTTGATATGAATTGAAATTATCGAGTGTTTCAAGTGGGTTTGACTGTTTATAAATTATTTCAATACTTTGTTTAAATCAATAATTAAATAAATTAAAATGTTCAAACCTTTTCAGCACCGTAGAACAATAAGATATTCTTATGAGGTTTATTTTTCAACATCGAATAAATGAATAATTCATTTCGCCAACTTTTCTTTCCTTCAGTATTATTAGCAAATACTTTAATGGCAACCCTTTCCTTCTCTTCATTCTGGTCTCCGAAAATCTGTCCACTCCAAACTTTTCCGAATCTTCCTTCAGCAATTATTTGATGTTTATTACATCGAGTGTACGACTGTTAAAAGATTTAATGACAATCATATTATCATAAACTTTTTTTACATTTTTATTTTCCGAATTTTTGATTAAAACCGCACTTTCGTCTACTTCGTTTTTAATTATTTTTTGTTGAAAATAATTTTCTCTGATGTTCTCATTTCTATTCCACGACCTTTTCGATTTGGATTGAGATTTGGGAAAACATCTTTGACAAATAATAAATCGTTTTAGAAGAATTACAAGAAGAATAAGCAATAAAGTAACAGTGAATATTATACCGAATAATAAACAGAGAAAAGAAAAGTCGATTTTGGAAATTGGATATTCCGTTGATAATGACAATGTAGTTGGTTTAACTAAAAAATATATTAAAATTATTTTATTAATATTTTAGAATTAAATTTCATGTAATTTGTTTATTAAAAGAAAAATATTCAGTCTGAAAATATTGAAATTTGAGTTGAAACTGATAGAAAAAACGTTATACATATTTTTTTGTAATGGACTTGGTTTTTGAAGTATTATTTATTTAATAAGAATTTATGAACTTTCTGTGGTCTCGAATCCAAACAATCAACCCGTATGAAGCGTTCAATAAGTACCCAGCCTGACAAAGAAAACGAATTCCAAAAAGGATATTTTTATAACACAAAACCCTTAACGTATATAGGCATCATTTGTCAGCATAATGTCCATTTCGCTCCACACACTTCCACCCACAAATAATCAAATCAGAAAAAGCCTTTTTTGAAAAATTCTGGGGGCATGTGGAGAAGAAATAGTGGACAAGCACTAGTATATCACCTTCAATTGTGGCCCGAAAAACTCCTGTTCTTCTGCTTTCGTCTATTCTTTGTCATAAGTAGCGTTGATTGTGATGCCTTTACCCTCGAAATCCATGAGAATAATACATTTATGATAATAGAAAATGATAAAGATCATCGCTCGCCCATGATTTGTCTCATTTAGAATTTTCAAAGATGACTCCTCTACGAACAGTTTCCAAAAATATACTGAGTTCAGTTTCATCCTCCTTAATTAAATTTGTCAGGAAAGTCTCACCATGCAGTTCCCACATGCTCAAGTTGTTCTGACTTCATTCCAAGCGGTTTTGGATTACCTCATCAGTCAAGAATCCGGGAACAAATATGGAACACAGTTTTCTTATACCCAAGAATTTCAATTTGATATTTGATATATCAACACTGACGTTGAACTTTGTTGGCAGTATTTTCATGGATTTCGACGCTCTTCTTGGGGTATCTTCCACTTTTCATAAACTGTGTAAAACATTTCTTGTGATTGACCTGAATTTTCTCGATTAAAAAAGATATGACCACCTTCAGACTCTCTGTTCCCATTTTTAAAAGTTGTCAGAGATGGGGGTTATGAAGATAAGTCCAATGTAAAAGATCGTAGATTCCAATGCATGTCTTCTTCTGCAACACAAAGAACTTGATAATGCTGCTACATTCGAAGTCTAAAATTCATCGCACTGACGAATATTCAAAATGCCACAATAAAAATTTCAATGCGTTTGATAAAATAAAACAATTACTGAAATTAAAACCCATATCAATTTATTTAATCACACAAAAAAACTAAAATTTATTTTTACATTTTCCTCCTAAGTCGGGTACTTATTGAACGCACTACGTAAGATGTAGACAAGAATATAATTTTATTTCAATTAAACTTACATGGAACGTTCTTTAAGATTTCTTTGGTTTTGATAAATTGGAAATTGTACGGCCTTTTACAGAGGAGATTCAATAAAGTCATTAACTTTCTATGAGAAATGTTTCTGTTCAGTATAACATGTTAAAAGAGCTTCAATCTTCTCAGTATCTATTATTTAAAAAATGTTTTCCTTCTAAATATAAAAAAAATTTATCCCTTAAATTAAAAGAAATGTAAAGTATTTTGCACCGCTAATATATCTATAATTTAAATATTAATTGCAATTAATTAAAATAAAAAATGACACAAATAAGTCGAGTTACAGAATCAAAGACTTAAATTTTTCAAGACTTTGGTCAATGTGCGATAACTGTGACCCTTTCTCAAAATAAAAGTTTCCGATAAATAGGTCCAGGTCTTTGGACTTTCTGTCTTGATATCGGTTTCAACCGTGCGAAAGTTGCCAACTTACTGAAGTCATGAAGAGATCGTAATCAGCAACCGATTAACTATTTGGTGCAAAAATGTGTTTTGCCATTGACTGCCGAAATAATTATCGGTGCCATTATTGATTTTTTTTTATTAAAGTTTTATTTTATAAAGCATTTCTTTTATCATGACCAAATATTAGTTTGACTTTGACTTCTCTCTCTACAGAAATGTCTGAGACACAGCTTAGAGGATGTAACTTTTTAACTTAAACTTGATACCCAAGTCGACCAAGACAGTTATAAGTTATCAACTGAACGTATCTTTATTAAATATTTTAATGTTTCAAGTATTGGATTATTAATTTGTAAAAAAATGATAAATTATTTGTTAAAATAATTGAACTCTATTCAAAAAAATATTATTCATAAGAAAAGAAAAGAATATTATTCATAAAATTTCTATGAGGAGTTAGTTAAAATTTTCAATTCGCCAAATAATTTATGAATTATGTTTTAATTTAAAATTTTAACAAAATTTTAATTATTACGCAAAATATAAAAAATATATAAAGTTTATAAAACTAAAAAAAGTTATAAAATAATTTTTTAAAACAAATCAACAAAAATTAAATAATTATGTAAAACAAAAACATTTTAAAAATCTAAAATGTGTATTATAAATTAAATTTAAAATAAGTTAAATATTTTTAACAAAAGTAGAAATTTGATTTTAAAGAAAATTTGATAAATTAATTTTGACGAAATTATTAAATTGGATTAATGAGAATAAATATGTTTAAATATGTGTATTTTTTATTAATAAATTTTTGTGTGAAATTATGAATTATAATCTTGAATCAAACATTATCGAAGATCATGTCAATGCTACTAATATTTTCAACTTTTAAACTTTTAATATGTTGATGGTATGGGATGCTGGATCATGACTTTTATGATATCTGAAGGGTTATACCCGAAAACAGCGAATTACATAACAGTGAATCACAAAACAGTGAATTATCAAAACAGAGAATTCCGCAAATTTATATTAATAATATTTTTTATATTAATAAGACATTTTTTATTTTAAAATGAGATTTTTGTCATTTAAATTGGAGAATTTTTATATTGATAAAATATTTCTTATTTTAAAATGAAATTTTTGACATAGATATCTTAATTAATAATTTAGTTATTTAGCATCACCCAAATATTTATGATTTAATATCATGCATAACAAAAGAACAAGGATTTTCAGAAACATTGATGACACAAATTAATGCTGGGCAAGTTATTAACAAAACAAATAAAAATTATAATTTAATAAGTCAACGTATTTGAAACTTGCAACTGCGTTTTGATAATGGTGAAATTGGTGTTATGGAGTTTTTTCGTGGAATTCTTTCAGTTTAAGCACACCAATTGCATTTTTACAGTGTATTTAAAGTTGGAATTTCCTTAAAATAACATTTTATATCTAATTGACTTTTTTTCTATTTGGAAAGTAAATAGCTGTTTTAAGATTCGTTGTTATGGGATTCGCTGTTTTGTAATTCGCTGTTATGCGGATATGCCATCTGAAGAAGTTTTCGAACAAGTCTTTCTCCTAATATCTTTTCTTTCAACAAATAAGATTGTTGTGAAAAGTTGTTAATTTCACAAAAAAAGTAATTTAAATTTTACAATAAGAATATTTGTTTCCTTAGAAAAAGATTTTGAAATATCTTGAGAATTTGGTCCGGAAGAAACCAAAAGACTAAAAATAAATAAAAATCAATTTTAAATTACATTTTTGATGTTTTTTTATCATTGAATATTCCCTTAAATATTCGGCACAGGGTGTCCCATAGTGTATACCTTTGGTAATGTGGTTTTAAATGGAATTTTCGAAATATAAATAATACAAATTTATAAAAAAAGACTTTCATAAGACAGTCTTTGTGATGGATGTTGAATAAATTGATTAAATATGGTCAACTTGTATCGATTACATAATCTTAATCAAATTTGCAAATGTAAAATGTCTCCTTAAATTACCTCAGCAGAATTTTATTTTAACGATTAAATTTTTGTTTAACTATTAATCGGATTTAAATTTAGCCTTAAATGAAAAGAAACAAAGTTACGCAACAGTTCTTAAATTTTATAAAGTTAAATAATATCGAAAATTCAATTAATTAAATAGATTAAGAGTAAATTATTAATCATTTTATTTTGTTCCTTGTCGTCTAGATTCAGAGGTAATTTTCAAGGCTTTCATCGGAATAAATGTCCTCAAACCATAGGTGCTTCACAATCCTATTTTATCGTGATAAAACTCACGTTCTAAAGCCGTTAAATTATTCAAAAAAATTTCATAAACCATGACTTTTTGGATTAAAATAACGATTAAAAAGTGATTATAATTATTAAAAATAAAGACATTAATGCTATTTGCATTATTTTACACCATTTGACTAGTTTATAGACATTGGTAGAGTTATAAATAAATTAAATAAAGTATGGAAACAAATAAGAATATCAAATTTATTTTGGAAAGGTGATAATTTTTCAACTAAACCTTACTAAAAGCGATAAGAATGACATCACGACAATTATACATAATCAAGAGCTTTGACTTTATTTTCCTATATGATGTAATTAGTCTATTAGTGAAATACCCGCAAAGGATGTATAGAATTTGCCAAAAAAATGATAAAGATCAGCCAAATTCTCGACATATATATTCGGTTTTCAGACGAAGCTCCCTTTCGAATGTTATAATATGTTATAATATAAGCAAAATTGAAGAATTTCGGAAACAGAAAATCCTCGTTTTCCTATTCTTAAACTTTTAAATTAGAAGAGGTTGATACATTATTTTGGTATTTGCTCTAAAATGATATTTAGCCCTATAGCTTTCCTGAAAAACATCTAATCCAACACTGTTTATTTGAGCACAGGATACATTTGGTATTAAAATAATAACACTAGATTCAACATATGTTGGCAATCTTATTGATCATGAAGTGACTATTAATATTTCAAATTAAATTAAATTATATACATATTTATGATAATTAATACTTAAAAAGCAAACAATTTGGTTAAACTGTAATGATTGTGTAAAAAAGCAGAAAACATGTGTTATGCAAATAAAAACGTCTGATTGTCTTGATCGATTCTAGTTTAAAAAATGAGCAGAAGCCTTTTATAATTCAAATTTCAGTGTTTGACCGTGAAATTTTATCAATCGAATGAAATATGCTCTATGATCGAATGATGGATTTTATATCTGGCCTCAGCCCGAGTACAATCAGTGTCTTCCAGGCAATCTGATTCTTTTCCAGACGATAAAGAAACGTTCACAGATAGATGATCGCGATACCCCGACTAGGCAGTGATGATAAATGAAGCCATGTTGATCTTAGACATGCCAGTGGAACTGATTCAACCAGTCTATGACCGAGTCGGAAGATTTGATCGAGAGGTATCTCCACAGAAACCCCCCCAGTAAAATGGATCTCGGTGGCAATGCTACGGATGAATTTCGCCATTCCCTGTATCACCACAGAAAGGAAATAAATACAGAACTGCATGATCATCGTCCCGCATTAACCCCATACCTCAATTATGACGACATATATAGAACTTCAGAAGCAAATATAATACCTGAAGAAAATCCTAAAACTATAATCTGAGAAATTCTTCCACATATGTTAAAAAAATGATAAAAACTTTCAAATAAAACTTTTTTCATTGCATGATTTTGTTTCTGTTCATTTAAAGGGTTTGTGTTACTTTTAAAAAGTCATTTATAATTAATTACCAAATATGTTTCCATCTGTTTATGATAATTGAAAATATATGAAAATTATATAAATTATAAAATAAAATTTTAAATTATAAATATATATATATATATATATATATATATATATATATTATTTAATTTTAATATCTAAAGATAATAATTATTAGTACTTATTAAACAGAAAGTGTTTTTTTTCTAATCGAAAAAAAGACACTCTAAAATGTTATTAAAAATTTTTTTTTCAATAATTAATAATAAATATTATTAATAAAAAAATACGTTGTTTGGAAACGACGGAAAAATTCACGAATCTCGAATTACATAAATTTCCTTTACAACAACAAGCGGGATTTTTCACGTTTCTACCCAACAAGTAACAAGGTCCGATGACGTCTGGACACTCTAGATAACATATTATAAAAATTTACAAATAATAAATAATTAATAAATTAAAATAAATTCCATAAATATACCGGCTGTTGATGGCCACTCCCAACAACTTTGAGTTACCCTTGTCGCTGATTTTCCAATGAGACAATGTGCCCTTCCTGGAGCGCACTGCACCATTCCCGTGGTAACATTGCACTGGTGGTGCTGAGATGGAGTGCAGTAGCACCACATTTTAAAAAACTGAATCTACTGTTAGAACAACGACAAATAATAATGACAAAAACTTCGTTTGTCTATTTTGAACTTTACAATTTCGTTTCAATTGGATTACGGAGGAAAGTAAATTGTGTTTCAATGCGTTCAAGATTTACTTTATCGAGTGTCACAGCGATAAATTCAAACAAATATGTTTTGTTTAATTATTTATTCTTTAGGTTACAAAGTGGTGATATACAAATGGACTTGATAAACTCATAAGAACAGAATAATTATATTTCATGGAATAAATTCGGTCATTCGAGACAATTTTAACATTATTTTAACAAGCAATTCAATTTGAAGGATACAGTTTTTTACAAAAAATGTATTCAATAAAAGACGATACCCATCCCCAATATAATGATACTTTAAAACGTTTTATGAAAATAAGTTTTCAGGATAATACATTATCAGGATAACCATTATCATCAAGCCACTGACTAACTTGACCATAATTTGTTTTATAAAATCTTGGTTAGGTAATTGATTTTCTGAAGTCTTGGTAATCAAAATTTCAGAATACGTTAGTTGAGACTTCCATTTTGGACATTGATTATAGGATAATGCAAATTAAACAACAGAGAATCCCTCAAACAATCTCATAGATTCTGAAATTAGGACGCAATTCCAACCCTATTCTTCTAAGAATTCAGTATATGGATACCCGGTTTTCTCCAAATAATACAATATCTTACATGCCCCTGTTCTAAAGGGGTAAATGGTTGAGAAACATTGTCATTCACACTAAATCGTCGAACCATTTCGGTCTTTGAACTACTTAACGAAGTCACTCATTAGCATGGACACGACAATTCCACGGGTCGCAGAATCCCGCGTAAAAAAACGGAAAAAACGGAAAATCCGCAGAAAATGAAATTGCATGATCATTTATTAAAATTAGAAATTGTTCAATGAAAAAATAACAATTAAAAAATAAAAAATAACAAACTATTTAAATTTAATAAAAAATTCTTAAGCCAATCAAAGTTTTTTAATTTCGACGGTTTAACCGTCATCGTCAGAACAAATGTTTTTCAAACGAAATTTACTTATGTAGTGCAGTTAATGATTATGCAATCAATACGTAATCAGTACATTATTTAAAAACTCCCAACAAAGTTATAGAGAATGCAGTTTGAACATTAATTTTAGGATCCAAAGATCTTATATATAACGCTTCACATGTCACTCTCTCCTATTAATTTTTAAATTGAGTGCACAGAATTTTAAAGTGTTGTGAAGTTATATCTCCTTTACAATATCTTCTATGTCCTGCAATGTTACTTCCACCTTCATTGCGACTGTGTTCCTGGATTCTCTTACATAGATCACGTGAAGTAACTTTGCAGGACATAGAAGACATTGTAAAGGAGATATAACTTTGTTGGAGCTATCGTCTCTTCTTTCATCAATCAGTCTAAGTGATCATTTCACTTTCCTCGCTTCCAACTGTCCCCGCTTGATCGCTGCACTGAATGTGTGCCAATCACGAAAGCCTCAAGTCCACGAGGTTTATAATCTAATGCAAGATTTGACTTATTGTCTTATCAAGCTTTCTTCTTCAGCCATTGACGAAAATTGTGCTTCTACCGCTACTGAGGCAGCGGTGAAATTGAAAGAGTATATGCAGGAAAAAAAGCAACCATGTATTCGTTTCTTAAAGGCTGTGCGCATTCTTAATCCATCTCAGTTACCAGCGGTCGAAGTTTCCTGCTACAGAGTATTGAAGGCAGATTTGAGACTTCCTGACACTTGCTATGAAGAGTGGCTAGTTTACCTTCGATTAGTTGGAGATATCAGCACAAGCTTTACCAATCCCTTACAGTTTTGAAAAGCTGTTTTATATCGTGTTCTCAAATCTTGCTGCGCATGCTGTTTTACTTCTACAGTTCAATGTCCACAGCGGTGATGTGGAACGGTCATTCAGTGCTTTCAACCAAGTGTTTACCTCTCTCAGACAGTGATTGACTCCGGAAAATACCGCAGGTCTTTTGCGACTGTATTTAAATAAAGTTTGAAGTAGTAAATTATACCTTCTTATGGAAAACATATATAACTATATTAGTCGCATGAGATTTTTTTATTGTAATAGGTGTGAATGTTTATAGTCATAGATAAAAAATTATTTAAGATACTTAACAATATGGATGAAAATAACTATATAGATAACATAATTCCATGCACAATGCGTATTTATGCACCAAAATGAAATAAACGGAATATATAAAGTATAACCGCGGAAAACCGTGAAAAATGCAAAAATTTACCGTGGATTCCGTGAAAATGTGCCGAGGATTCCATTAAAATTTACCGCGGACATGTCGTGTCCCTGCTCATTAGGTTCAAGTTTTTTGTAAAACTTACGTTTCCTTGAAATTAATTCTTTCGATCATAACTGATTATCTTAAGACCTATCACAAGTAACTTATGTAATTTGGACTTCTATTTATTGTTACTATGGTACTTTAGTGACTTTTGCAAGGTATTTATTTACATGGATTGGTATTGTTTGGACAAAGACATGTTCACCAATCGTTAAATTCTGAGTTGAAATGAGTGACTGCGATCTGGACTGTGTAAGATCTTAGAAAACAACAGCATACTCTTTTATGTGAATACTGTTGATACCAGAACAACATTGTCAGGATTTATGATTAAGTTATTCATAAGAAATCATTATGGAAACTTTTCTGCCTCTCTAATTTCTCATCTTTTCCCTATTCCGGTGACTGAGATCTACCGTTTCTATGCCACTCGGACTGTTATATCAGCTGGACTGATATCTTTGTAAAATTTTCTTCTTTCTTTTCTTGCTTTTCTTAAATAGTCAAAATTCATTCAAAATTTGGTTCATAAACGAGAAAATGTTCCCTCTTTTCCCTGATACAATCCGGCGCTAAAACATGAAGCTCTCTGTGATGCAGTTCCTCATAGCTTGAAATTTTACTGCTCCGGTGTTTGTTACATTCCTGACAAACGTTATTACGTATCCATTACGCCAATTTTACCTTGTCTCACCACTCTGGTGCATGGTCTATCAAGGTGGATTTTAAACGTTGTTTTGCCACTTTCCCGGACCTGCTCCTTTGAAACTTTGTTGGATTAGAATGGTGATTCTCCCACTCAGATGGAAATTGGTATTTAAAGTGATTGACTATTCGAACATATTTAAAATAATAATTTGATAAGTTTATATTTTTTAAATTAACAATTTAAATTAAGTTTAATATTTTTTAAGAAAAGAAAAGTATTTAATTAGATTTAAATAAATTTAATAAAATTTAAATTAAAGTCATTTTTAATAATTTGATAACATTTTTATAATTTTGTATTTTTATTTAGAAATGATTTAAATTATTATTTTTAATTAATATTTTTAAAAATTAAATAATTTAAAAAGATTTTGAAAAATTGTTCGAATAATCATGATTAAAAATATAAATAATAAAACCAATTAGTAAGATGTCAAAAGGTTAAGGATCTTCCGCGAGTTTTAATAACTCTAATTGTGGTAGTAATAAAAATTCAAATGAGACTTGTCTCAATGTTCTTAATAAATATAAAACGTTTTTTCAAACAAATTATTTTTATTTTGGCCTTGTGTATGTATTTTAAATATTTAAGAAAAATAATGATTCTACAAAAGAAAACTTTTTACAATACATTCAAGTTAAATAAACATTTTTTAACTATAACAATTTTTTAAAAACATAATAAATATTGGTCCATAAAAAAAGCATGTTTTAAAACTTATATTAAATATCTTTTTACAAAATATTAAGAAAAAGTATGTTCATTGCGACGCAGTATGACTTAAAAATATTTCTTTCTTCTTTAGTTAATTGTTAAAATTATAAAAACTTAACCCTTAGAGTACGAGTCTATTTTATAACATAAAGGACGGAGGGGGTCTCTAAAGTCCCCCACACAAAAATTGTTTTGTTTTGTTTATAAGTTGACATATTAATAATACAAAGACTGTTAGTAAATTAAAAAACGATTATAAATAATTTACAGTATTTATTTTTACGAAGTTATTAAAGAAAAACTAATCTTGGGGCACCTAAAGTCCCCCCCCTCCGTACTCTAAGGGTTTGTTAGAAGACTTCGAGATTGTCATAAAATTTATTTAAAAGACAATAAAATGAGGAATATCATCAGTATATATATTGATTAATGCCGTCATCAATCTGGGTCAAACATACACTCATT
>MQRK01167339.1:15157-28504 GCA_001938485.1 Girardia tigrina | reverse complement strand
ATTACACCCTTCTGGTCCCACCAAACGCAGAGCATTGTCTTTCTGCCAAAGCGATTTGGTCTGGCTGTCGATGTGGATGGGGTACCCGGGTCTACCCATGATCTTTTTCGTTTAGGATTGTCAAAATAAATCCACTTTTCGTCCCCAGTAACGATGCGATGGAAAAATGACTTCTTTTTGTATCGTGCAAGCAAGATTTCACAAGTGGTTTTGCGACTCTTTATCTGCCTATCGTTAAATTGATATGGTACCCATCGGCCGATCTTATGAATCTTTCCCATCTGCCTGAGGCGATTGCTAACAGCTTGTTGAGTAACACTTAATTGCTCTGCCAGTTGGTTTTGTGTTTGCGAATCATCTTCGTCCAACAAAGCTTGCAATTCCACATCTTCGAAACCTTTTCGTGGTTTCCCATGGTCCTTATCTGCAACATCAAAGTCACTACCATGGAAGCGCCGAAACCATCATTCACATGTTCACCATAAGCTTCTTGGAGTAATCGGTATGATTCAGCAGTAGTTTTCTTTAGATGGTAACAAAAAAATAGTACCGTCCGCGAATGCTCTCTGCTTGGAATAAATTTGGACATCTAAAACACAGAAATACAACAATTATTAAAACGCTTTATCAATTTGTGAGTTACGTATGAGACACTACATAATTACTCAATATTATGACATCATTGCCTAATCATTGACCTACTTTTTGCATTGTGCACAATCAGTTTTCTGAAATCCGCATTTCATACTTGTACACCTAATAATATCATACAATACTACATACTTTATAAAAGTCACAAATGATCCTAAAAAGCAACAAACAACTACACCAACTGTGACTTTCCCACATACAATTACCTCGATTTTAAGAAAAGATCATATATTAATTTGGATAGCTCCCAATAATGTTACAATGGGAATTGGGCAAAACCCATATAAATTTAGATTTTGTATTAAAACATGTATAAAATATGGGCTTAGTAAAACAAATAATCTACCGATAAATAATAAACAAAATTTTACAACTATGAATCTCTTAATTTATTACGAAACAGATCTGGTAACTATTATACAATTGAGCTGGAACATATCAACAAATAATTCTAATCAATATCACACTAAAACTACTAAACGTTGGAAAATTAAAATACATTATTATGTACAATTTCAGGAACCACAGTTAACAAAATATGACGACTCACAACATCAAGACGTACAGATAAAAGAATATTCAGACGAAATTCATAAATTGATGACTTACATTAAAGAGACAAATATAAAAAGACAAGTTACAAATACTACAGAATATGTGATAACAACTAAACAGGCACCGTTTGAGGAACATACACCAAAATCAGTTATATATAATGACTTCCACGAGCATCATTCCTGGCTATTCATATTACTTGGTATAAGTGTTGTTCTGTTTTTAATTCTTACAATATATGGAATCATAGAAACATATAAACAATACAAAAAGAAACGTTTGGCTTTAAACTTGTATCGTACATCCCTGGGGAAATACCTGCCTGGGATGTACGTAAATTCTACACAGGTATAAAAATCATATAATGCTGTGTTGGCATAGAGATTTTAAATCTCATATATATCTGTTTATTTATTTATACTTCTATCTTCTATTGTGTTGAAAAGAACACAATTTATCTAATTTTTGTAATTTTAGAAATGAAACCAGTATCGAGATAGGAAGAAAAATTCCTCCAAAAGATGAGACAAAAATACCCAAATCCTATTCAACCAGATTCTATTCAAGCTCTGCCTATCAGAGCAAATGAAAATTCAATATCTTATAATCGATTCTCACAAAGAGAAACCGTGCTTGAAGGACAAATTGCCAAATCCGATGTGTTTTGTCGAGATCGACGTGTGACCGAAGAATTGCAAAATATATTCCGTTTTGCAAAACTTGAATACGCGAAGCGAAGGAAGTTCGCCAAGCAGCGACGCATAACCTTATCAGTAGAAGAAATTCCCCTCCCATCAGATTGGAACACAGAGGAACCCATAACGAATACCATCACCAGAATATTTAATTTTACAATTAGGCCCTTTCAGTATGCAGCTTCATTCCACAAATTAGTTCAGCGTGGCCTCAAGGGAAAAGAACCCATAATTTGTTGGGAATACCCATCCCCAAACACATACCCAAATATGCTCGTATATAACGATTTCAACAAGCGTATGCGAGTTGTAAAAGCAAACGGCGCTAGATTATTCCGCGTCTCTGATATTATGGGGATATATCGGGAAAATAGTCCGACAACCTCAAACAATCCACCCTTTAGAGTAGTAGGAATGTGCATATATGCAGTCTCTTCGTCACTCATTATCGGGGATGTTTCGTCAAAATTTAATTTACCCGTCCGTAAGCCCATACAAATACAATTCCCAGATAATATGGATACGGACGAAAAATAAAAACTAAACGATGTCCAAATACTACCAGTCCGAGGTGTGGCCATATTTGCCATAGAATATTTCCTCTTCAACAACACTATTAACCCATTTCAAACGAAATCCTTTTTACGCATCCAGTCAGATTTGCGCGTTAGCGAAAAATTAATAGCTCAACGAGCTTCCTTTTTAAGGAAGGTGCTGCCCCTAACAGAAATACAAAGTCGCCTAAGATTCTTCGACGCAGAATTCGTCAGGGACGACCACAAAATGTTCCATGTGGTGTCCGCCGTCGTCATGGATTATAATGGACAAATCCTCTTTAATACATTAGCAAAGCCTCGTGCACACATAGATGATTGGTGCGATGGTTGCCACAGCATAACCGTGACAGATGTCATAGGAAAACCTGACGAGTATGAAGTTATAAACGCGATTCACTGTCATCTCTTCGGGAATATATTGGTAGGTCATGATTTGCAAATGGAAATCAGAGGATTAGCGTTGCTAGTAGAATCCCTTTTAGGCATTAGGGACACCGCAGCAGAACCCGTTTTCTAGAAATTCAAAGTGCAACTAAAAGGTGATTTCTATAAACTAAAAACCATGTCTAGATATATCCTTCAAAGAGATATTCAATCAGGATACCATATTGCCGAAGAGGACGTATCGGCAATAATGGGTAATGGGGAATCAGTGTTCAATTCCTTTTGTGTAATTCTTTTCTAGCTTTTGAAATCTTGAAATTTCTTTTGCAATTCTTAAAAAATTTTTAATTCATTTTTTATTGATTGAACCTTTCTTAAATAATTTGAATTCTTTACATTCAATTATAAAAGTCACTGTAGAATATGAAAACAACATTGTTTTACCATTCTGTTGATAGAAACTGCTAAAAACAACCTTTTTGAAACTGGGATGCATAGAAAGAAAAAAACTACGAGGTTATATACATACCGTTGCCAAGAACCTTGTAGCTTCGGGGCGTTAAACCAATAATGTTATCTAATCAAGCACCTAGATTAGGTAACAAAAGTCGAATCGTATTGGAAAAATATGATATCTTCTACGGACGTCGAAAACATTTTCACACATATTCCCAATTAACCACCCTCACCAACCGCTGAAGAATGGATATCCAATAATAGCCCTAGCCCACGGAAACGCCCATTAGAAAAAGAAATAGAATCATTGTCACCTTGTCACAAGCCAAATAAACCTCGTGAACAAGTACAGAATGTAACGCCCGCGCCAAATTGGGATGAAAAACAATGCATACAAGATAAAAAGTATGACCCGGTAACAAATTTTAAGGTACCAATTAGTCCCATTAAAAAGAATGTTAAGGACACGTCAGGTATAATAAAGAATAAGGATGCATACCATAAATATGGAAATTGGGACGTTTTTGACGACGAAGTTGAAGGATATAGATCAGGAAGATGAAAGTTATATTAATCGTTCGCCACAGCGCCCATATATGTCTTTTTCACAAATCGATCTCGACCGAAGCACGGATGGTGATTTGTCACAATATCGAGAGGTTCTCCTCACCTCTCCTCCTCGCTCATCAATCTCTCATTCCATTCCAACAATGATCGACAACTCTTTCTTGGACATTCTATCCGACAACGATGATGATGAACTCCTCGATTTATCTGACAGTGAATATTTCTCATCATTTGACTGATTTTCTTTTGTTATTTGACATTTATTAAGCATTATGATTCTTTCTTCTTTAATTCATGTAATGCACGTATATTGTATAATCGCACGCGTTTTATGTATCTTTTTATATGATTTATGGGGACATAAATTTTTGTGCCCCCCACAATTGTTGAGGATATTTTAAAATTTATAATTTATTATGTATTTGTTTTAAATAAATAAAAATATTAGTAAACAATTATATTTTTCATAGATGAAATATTTATGATAAGAAATATAAAATTATATTTTTTATATAAATAAATAAGTAAATAGAAAAAAGTTTAAGTAAATAAAAGAAAAGTAAATTTGAATTGATTAAGAGGAAATGATAAACAAAGAATAAGGAAAGTAAATATAATTAATTTAAAAAAAGGAATGACATAAAAATTATATAAAAAGGTCATTGTTAATTAAGAGTTTCAAAGTATAAGTTCAAGATCAAAGAGTTTATTTGAAGATAGACGAGAAAACAAGAAGTTATTTTGAAAACCGATCTGGTCTAGATGACAAATAAATTAATTCTGAATTTATATTTAAACGAGTCGAATCGAGAAAAAAGATAATAATAATAATCACAGTGAAAGAGTGTACAAATAAAACGAGATCGAAAGGAAAAAGAATTTAAACGAGATCGATAATTAAATAAAAGTAATTCTTAAAGATAATTTTGATTTTAAAATTTATTATATATATATATATATATATATATATATACAAGCACGCTGTAAAGTGTGACCCAAACTCTTTAAAACATTTAATCAACCAGAGTTGTCGCTAAAGGCTCTCGGTTCTTCAGTATAAAATCGACCAGGGGCCAATAAAATATTACTCTCTTATAAAACATTTTTACCCGTAAATTGTAGATATAAATAAAATACATTTTAATCTTTGTATTTTTTAATTAATCTTCTAATTTTTATAGGGGTATATCTTCGTCCGAGAACGTCCTATCGGCTTGCAGATTTCGGTCATGGATGCGACTCGACAAGAGCTTCATGTGAAGGTTCAACTGGTCCCTTAATTCTTTCGGGAGGCTCGGTAGGCGATTTTATTAATTTTTTGAGTTCGTATTAATTAATTTAACAATTATTCAGACTAGTGCTTTTTCCCGATTACTGGGGACCCCCTGGTGGACCGCAATGTGAGGGAAGGAACCGCTTTGCTGTTATAAGTGCTTAAATATATGTATTATGTTCTGTTGTTTGTTATCTCTTTTCTTTTATGTGTTCCTCGTCAACGTTTGTAAGGGGTTGTTAAGGTTACTAAATATTGGACCGCAACGCAGCTCTTATTTAGTTTCTTCCTGTTCTGTCTTTTGAAGAAACATCTAAGAGGGAAATGGTTTGCAGCTAAAGGGAAAAGGATACAATCAGTGAACGTAGTCCTTTGCGAAAAGTTTGTTTACTGGTATTGAAGTACCTTCACTTATCTAGTCAGATGGTTTGAATGTGTGCGTTGAGAATAATGAAGGCTACATGAAAAAGTTGCTTGTTTCCATAACCTCTCTGACATGTCTAAGAAGTACCTAAATTTTGAATTTCATTGCTCACTTTTTAGTGGGGTATATTATTGACTTTTTGATGCCACCACATATTTTGCAAGGTGTTTTGACTTAATTATTTAGATTTAGTAAAAAATAAAATAAATTATAAATTTTATATTATACAGTTTTGATCATTATCCATTTAAATTTATTAATATATTTATAATAAAGAAATCATTATTTTTTTAAGTTGCAAAACAAATAAATGATTGAAATGAATAATGACAATGAAAGAATAAAATCATTAATTTCTAATTAAGTAACCAACATAAATAATTATCATTGTCGCCCTTCACATTTTATTGCAGATTGTAAAAAGAAAAGTCTCAAAATAATAAGAGCATTTTCTTACGAAACAAAGTAGGAAATGAGAACTCTCAGTCAATAGCTAAAATCAAAACTGAAGAAAATTATCAAAATTAAAAATATTAACTATAATAAAAGTTGAAAAATATTATAAGTACGTGTAACATCAGAATATGGATTTATACATATTTATTTAAGTACATATATTTTTGGATTTATATAACATTAATCCCATACAACATATGTCAGTACATCACACAAGACATATTTATAATATTTATTATCTAAATTTTGAGAAAATGTAAACAAAAAATTTAATTAGCAAAAATATTGCTTGATTATAATTTAATTATTTAAAACTACAATTAATAAAAATTTAAATTCAATTACTTTCAAACAAGAAAAATTAAAATAATAAATATTAAAAACATCAATATGACTTAATATTTATATTAATATTACAAGTTTGATTAACCTCAGGACAATCTTTGTCAAAGCTTTCAAACGTTTGCATCAATCTATTAATTAATGACTTTAGTCTTCTTATCTTATATTTTGTATAATTGGTTAAAATACTTCTTCCAAATTTTATTGGTTAAAAATTGAAATGAATATTACCTCTTTAAAAAATATAAATTTAATTTATTTATTTAAAACTTGTAAATAAAATTAATCAACTTATTTAAAATTTTACAATTATTTTATATTAGAAATAAATTTAAATATTTTCAGATAATAAGAATTAAAATATTCATCAGCCATCTGGGTTAGAAAGACACAATTCCAAATTAACATACAACATTCAAACACAAAACATTAAACATTACAATTATTCCTCACAATAATGTCTATCAACTTTGTAAGGTTACATCTCTAAAAAAACATGGATCCTTTAAAAAATCTTTGCTTTCTATACTTAAAATTTTTATCATAAAGGTTTGATTCTAATATTTCGTTGATATTTAATATAACTATTTTTTTGTAAAATGTGTCGTGTTCCCCCTTTTTTCAACATTTTTGTAAGCTCAGAGCCCCCATCCGTTTTTTAGTTAAACAGCAACTCTATCACGCAATTTACGCTTCAGTATCTTAACACTACACTCATGGGGAACAGACGCGTCTCCTCCACGCTCATCTGCGAGCAGTGTATGCTTCGGAGCGCCTTCGGCTCAAAACCAGCATCGAGTATGCCCCGGCCGGTAGCTCAGCATCTGGAGGGGTTGATGAATCTATTCATTACTTTTATACATTTACATATCCAAATTTATTAATTCTGCCGAACGAAGAGAGCCCTGAGGAAATAGGCGACGATCAAACTGCGTGTCCCTATGCATACTACAGTTCGACCCGCACCACCTCCAAAAGGTTCTTTGTCGTTTCTGACACCTTTTTTCATTATTATAATTTTACTATCAAATCTATTTGAAAATATTTTAATCGACGACTCCTTAATTCAACATATTTGATAACATCGTGCATTATAATACGTTAGAATATTAAGTTTATTCAGAGGAAAACTTGACAAATTATGCAACTTGTTCAAGTTAAAACTAATTCACAAAATCAAAATAGTTTTATTATTGAAATCGAACTTAATCCCAGATAATGAAGATTTGCAGGGGAAACAATTCATGAAGTCGAATTTATTTATTTTACATAACCTTAAACCTCGCTCGATTTGTTAATATTTGACACGGCTTATATTTTTCTTTTCTTTTCATTTAACATAAAGTTCATAACCTTGTTCGTTCTTACACCTTACAGACAGAATATATGTTATTGAAGTTCGATTTCTTCCTATTTAAATTGATGCATATTCAAGAAAGATAACTAGGGTTCAAATACTCGACTCGTTATTAAACGTCTCGATACCAAAAAAAATCTCCATTAGAATATACTATTACTGTTCGGATGTTTAGAGAAATCACTCTTCATTAACTGTTGACATCGATTTTATTTACAGTTCATTTAGTACTTTATACACGCTTCTGAATCATTATAGAACATTTTAAATTAGTACACTAGGTTGCATTAAGACTCATCGGTCTATTTCACTCTAGTATTTACCTATCGATAATTATCATCATCACTTATTTGTCGTGCATTATACTATCGATTTTCAGAAACTACCAAATAACTCTATCGAATGTAATTACTAACCTACACCGCTATTCCTCAGTTATTATCAAATTTTATATACTCTATTTACACGTTCTTTTATCCTCGTCCAACATCATTCCCGATGGACAAGCACAAGCGAAAGTATTAATGTATTTATGACTGCACTTTTCTTTTTCCTCTCGAGCATCACATATATCGATTGAACAATTAGGTTTATTCAAGCATCTCACACCTTTATTGCAAACACTTTCGACTGGAATACACGATGTATTTCCACCAATTTTACAATCGTACTGTGTCCTTCTGTCACATAGTTTACTACGATAAACTTCATCGCTATCATCCAAACAATGAGACGTCCCATCGCAATGGTAATATCCCTCAAAACATTGGTTTGAATATGGACAAGCAAACTTCGTTAAATCACAAGTAAAGTTCGGACAATTACGTTCGTTCGAACAGTTATCACAATCCTAGTTACCATCATATACTCAATCTATCGATATACATTTCTGAAAATTATTTTCTCCATAATAATGATCGTTGGATAAACATTGAAATTCATATTGTTTGAAAACGGAAAAAACGTTAATAAAATCAGATAATGAAACATAAACATCAAGTTGAAACTAGAAAATTTAAAATACAATTTGAATAATTCTTAGCTCCTGAATACGTCTAATTCCAAATTTCGTTAATTCTTTACTAGAATAAGCAAATGTGATTAGAAATATTTTGTTTTTAAGCAATATATACACTTGATTATATTTATATTTAATCATATTCGTCTTTAACTCTATGAATGTTATCATTATCATTTAATATTTATTATTATTTGACATTCCTTAATATTATATGATTACGCAACCTTATTCACGCAGCTGAATTTCATTTATATTGATTTATATTATTTAATATTCTATATCATTTATATAATATAATTTATCTCATTAAATACTCTTTAAGTATCTTTTGGACGAATTTTAAATCAAGTTTTTGATGAAATCTATTGTTGTTATACACACTGATTAATAAATTGAATGGTTTATGGTTGTTTGAACCACTGAATTCAATTATCACAGTTATAGTTTTAATAATGTTTTAATAACGTTTTTAATAATAAATAGTTTTAAATAAAGTATATATAAGTGATTTGTGACTTCTTACTAATACACTTTCCCGCCGTACCGATGACTTCATTCGCTACTTCGAGCCCTCCAGAAAGTTCCTCACCGCTGTTGAGTTTTTATTACTGATCATAATCCATTCATTTACTTGATTAGAACACTCACTCCAAAACCATTTGTTTTATTTTGTACTGATTTGATAATTTTGTGGGACACGACCACTACTTTATGTTAAGGGAACCCGACAGCTAATGATAGGTAGATTAAAATCGTATAAGTAAAGCCACAATCATTATTTATTCTTAATTATTCATTATCATTCATTATTCGTAAAACTCTTAGTTGAAATTATACTCTCGAGTTATCATGTAGTTTCGACTTCAATTATATTATTTGAGTTCATTCCTTTCATTCTCCACTCGAGATCAACATTGTCATAAGGGATCGAAATATCGAAATACTAATCGAACGTTTACTTGTGTTACTCGTAGAATTTAATTGACATCATATTTAATAGTGATTATTATGTAATTATATAACAAAAAAACACAAAACAAAAATAAATAAACGAAATAAATACTTCATCGAAAATCACGGGCGAAAGAAATGGGCTAGCAAGGTATATTTACACCATTTACAGAACCTGTACAAATTAATCTATAATGTGCACTCCGACTCCCACCTCATGATGGTTCTGGGAATCCATTCTCATGTCTGCCCTCCTTATTATAATCTCCTTACTCTTACGCGGCCTCTTTTTTCCGCCTAACCGTGACACAACAGGTCCGACTATCATAACCTCCGTCAATAAATATCGGCCCGATACCTCTCAAAAGCCCATGCCTTTCACCGCACCACCACGGGTGGTTATGCAACCGAGCTTATTCATTAAAATCGAGGAGTCATTGAAATCGAAAACATATATTAATAACCAAAACGACACATTGAAATACAAAATGAAATAATGCATTTAATTATCAATAATAAAATTCATAATATAATAAAATATAACATTTAATTAACGATAATAAAATTCCTAAACATAATAAAATCTAACCTCCAAATAAATTCGCAATTACAAATGATCTCGGCTCAATCGTCAAAATATAAATAGTAGGCTCGTTCCAAAATCCGACTTAGCGTTCCCGATTAAGAAAAATCACTCTGTTCCAAAATCCGACTTAGGGTTTTCAAAAAAATCAATAAAAAATTTTTCAATAAAAATTTTTCAATAAAAATTTTCAATAAAAAAAAAGAATTGGAAACTTCTCTTAAAATCTTGTATAATAAACTGAATTATGAATGTGTGTGAAGTATGGTGTGTGCGAGCAGTATGCGAACTTCATTCACTATTTATACTTTATTTTTGTGTGCAATGCCCGAGACTCACACTATTTCACTTGTTTTTGGGGAAAAGCCGTGTCATCTTTATGTATGTCTGCAATCCTTGCAGATTACTTTTAATTACCTCGCGACATCTGTTGGTTTGTTTTGTCGATGGACGTCTCTTATCACCTGACTGGGGTGATTTCTATCCGCTCGGGTCAAACAATCACTGGTTTGCTTATCTTACGATTTCTGTTCGTCTTTAATTATTTATTCTAGATAGTTGCGAACGGCTACTTTGGTTGCGTTCATTATGTAATCGCTACCCACCTGCTGGTGATCCATTATCTTGCTGGCTCTTGTTCGCGCAATTTTGTTTATATTACGATTTGTGCGCTGTGGTATTCTGTTCAGTGACAGGATAGAGGGGAAGGGGGTAAGTGTTTGCGCGATTTATGATTTATCTGTTCTGATAACATGTTTATCCTCAGGCTTCCAGTCGCTGCAGATGTCGCTGTCGTTTCAGTGATTGCAGGTTTGTTAATTTACCTCATTTATGGCTAATTTGATGTTTGTTTATCCAGAATGTCGCTGCAATCCAATCAGGCCTACCGCGGGGATAACAAACGGTGGATTTCCATGCTTCGCTCTGAATCATACTGGTAAGTTAATTAATTAATTAAGGATTTTCTGTTTTAATTATGTTTTTCTTTAAAGGTTCGCGGCTTCCCAGGTGTTTGGGTGAGAAAATGGACTCGGGCTCCGTTTGACATGTGATCCTTGGCCTCTGTGGTTCACGGGATTGATTATTGAATGGGGCATATTTAAACATATTGAGGAATAGTCGAGTTAGACTATTCCCCTATTCTTTGGTGCTCAATGGAAGTCGTGGATCAGTCGTAACAAATGATAGAATAAATGCACAAAAAATATTTATTATTTTGATTTGAAAATGCGTAAAAATTGCTTTTGTAATGCGTACAATTTGATTATTAAAACAAAATGTCAATTGCATTTGTCTTTCAAATTTAATCTTGACTTTTTGTTCAAATTTATTTTCGGCCCCTAAGTTGTGAGGATTGACAAGATGGGGGTCATAAAAGATAAAAATTAAATAAAAAAAGAAAATTTAAAAGAAATATCATACATTTAATTCCGCGGGGTGGGATTAAGTTAATTAATTTAAAATTTAAATTAAATTAAAAATGATGCTGAAGTCGTGGGTACCACACAATTATTTTTGAATAACAAGTGTGAAACACTACTTCTGTGCGTTTTGTGTATGGATGTGTTTTGCTTACTTTCGTTTTTGTACAAGACATTCTTGTGTGTGACGTGAGATGCATTTACGATTGTTTTTCTTTTGTTTTTTTATTTCTTATTGACGTGTGCAAGCCTCGACCCGGAAGGAGGAAGTTTCAAGTTATTTTATTTTGTAAGAAGGGATAAATGAGAAAAATATTCTCATTATACTTCGAGCAAAGGAAAGAAGTGATTCTTCAGTGAAAATTTCCCGACAGAACTGAAACATGTAATTGTTATAACATTCGAATGTAAAAATAGATATTCGAATGCGTTGGCAAATATCTATTTTTACGATAAAATATAAATTCGATGTTAAATTGAACTAACACAACAAGTCTTATGCCGTGGATATTAATTCAATTTAATTGTAACCGATTTAACAACTGGGGTAGTCGAAAAAATAAAATAACAAAATTAATAAATAAATGAATAAATAACAAAACAGGCTGCAAAAAATTATAACCTTCTTTATTGTAGTCTAACAAATTGACAAATCAGACAAATTGGCTAATATACAACAGGGTAACTAAAAATTGTCATTCAGTTTTGAGCAGACAGGTAAGATAGTATAAGATAATTTTATAGATCTCATAAATTAATGCTTTGACTATTCAAATTATTTATTGATTTTGTTTTTTGAATTTATTATTTTTTTATGTCGTTTATTTACAGACTGAACATTGTTTTTTTTAACAAATAGAGATGCAGAATATCTCAATTTAGTATGAGAGTCTGAAATCTGATTGATTTGATTTACTAATCCACGGTTTTTGAGATACGAGATAACAGTCCTCCTTTTGCCATAATCTTCTTTTCGAAATACATTGTAAAGTATCTTTCGATAAATTTTAATATCCTATCAGTTGACGCACAATATTGGTTTTTAGATATTATAGGTTCTGCTAAACATTTTGGGCAATAATAAAGCATTTTGTTCCGATTTTTTTAAAACTGAGGAGTCTCAGAGTCGTCCTGTCCCACTGAAATTGATGTTGATATTCGACGTGATTTCAAATAGTAATTAGATCCAAATTGATAAAAAAATCTAGACATGGATGATCTCTAAAATTTTCAACGAAAAGTTTAAAATTTGCACAAGCCAAAGTCTCCATTCGAATGTTATAACAATTACATGTTTCAGTTCTGCCGGGAAATTTTCACTGAAGAATCACTTCTTTCCTTTGCTCGAAGTATAATGAGAATAATTTTCTCATTTATCCCTTCTTACAAAATAAAATAACTTGAAACTTCCTCCTTCCGGGTCGAGGCTTGCACACGTCAATAAGAAATAAAAAAAACAAAAAAAAACAATCGTAAATGCATCTCACATCACACACAAGAATGTCTTGTACAAAAACGAAAGTAAGCAAAACACATCCATATACAAAACACACAGAAGTAGTGTTTTACAATAAGCATACAATTTACCTTTCTATTACCTATTTTTCCATTCTTTATATTAACTCACTTTCTATATATATATATATATATATAT
>MQRK01167318.1:14729-26497 GCA_001938485.1 Girardia tigrina | reverse complement strand
ATAAAATTTCTCACATGTCTAGAAAAAAATTATTTTCCTCTTTTTAGTGCATTGGTAATGCTTGAAAAACGTGGTTGTTTTTATAAAAAATTTTTGTTATTAATAATATTATTTAACTACTTTTAGTTATCATTTAGGTATTTTTTTTTCAAAATTTTTTTATCAAATTGTATTGTCATCGGAAGCAAGCCTGTATAAAACTTCATTCATGAAAATAAACGAAAAGATTGCTATTTAATACAGTGTATAAATTTGTAGATAATCGTAAGTGGTTTTTTGCAAAAAAAATTAGAAAAAATTATTTTTTTATCACATTTTATTGTCATCGGAAGCAAGCCTGTATAAAAAAATTCAGCTCAATTGGATGACTGAAAGTGGTCGAAAAATCAATCGCAAGATTTGTTCCAGACAGACAAACAGACAGACAAGAAAGCAAGCTAATAAAAACGTGGTAAAAATAATCAATTTTGCCTATTGTAGGAAAACTAATTTCAAAATATCAGTTAACAAATTGTTTCGAAAATAAATTTTATTTTGCAATATTGTTTGAAAATTGTATTTTCATTGCGTTAAAATGAATTTGAGTCAACGTGATATTTGAATGAAGATATATAACTGCTGGAAACGTAATTTGAATTCACCCGCTATATGTAAAGAGATGAATGCAGCACTTGTAAGTGGTGTTGTTAGTGAGAGCATTTGCCATCGATGGATAACACAGTTTAACAACGGCGATTTTAATATGGAAGATCTACAGTGCTCTGGAAGGCCATCAATGAACATTGATGACGCTATATTGCAACAGCTGGATTTGGATAAATACAGCCCATGTCGCTCCAAAGTTGGTAATTTACCCCGAAACCGCTTGAAATCATCTCATTCAGATTGTCAAAAGGTTCCTGTATAATCGATGGATCCCACATCTACTGTCCCATGAACAAATGGCTAATAGCGAAAGAATATGCAACGAGTTGTTAGCAAAGAAATCGATTTTTGATCTTCTTGGACAACTGGTAATCATAGATGAATCTTGGATATATTGGGACAAAGGAAGCTCACAACATCATCGTTCTTGGCGAGGAGAAAAAGACAATCCTCCAGTTGACCTTCGTCCTGTGCATACACCCAGAAAGCACATGATTTCAGTTTTTTTTGGGACTGGAAAGGTGTATTGATAATAGAAGTTCTCCCTCATGGACAGACAATTACTGCAGATACCTACTGTCAACAGCTGGATCGTCTTGTTGCTGTAATACAACAAAAGCGGAGGTGGCTTATGGGAGGAGGAGCTCAACAAATTACTTACCTTCACGATAACGCCAGACCCCACACAGTCAACAAAACACTAAATAAGCTGCAGGAAATCGGGTCCAGTTTATTGCCCCATCCACCATACTTACCTGACTTCGCTCTCTCTGATTTTTTTTATTTTTCCCTATGAAAACTACCCTCAGAGGACGAAATTACAACTCCGAGGAAGAAGTTCAAGTGGTGTTGGAGCGTTGAATTGAAGAGAAACCTCGCAGTTTCTTCACCAAAGGAATTAGAAAACTCCCAAAAGGGTAAGAGAAGTACGTTGCTTACAATGGATAATCCTTTGAACACATTAGAGATTATTATGAAAATAATAATAAATGCTCATTTTTCACTTGTCTAAAAATGGGTCAAGACTTTCTGGACATACCTGTATTCTGATAAATTTTGACGGGAAGTATGTATTTTAAATTGCTAAAAATGATGGTAAGGTAGAAAGACCGGGAACCATTCCTACATCATATATGTTAACAATTATAATATTATGATAATAATGTTAATATCATTTAAATTTATTTATTTGAAAGTAGAGGTGCCAAATGTTTCTTTGTGGTTGTAAAAGCGATCTTATTGAAATAGATAAGAATGAAAGAGCTGTTAGCAAAAAAATCGTCTTTGAACTCTCTAGAAGTTGTCTTTGGTTATTAGTTATCATTTGTTAATTTATTTTATTAGATTTAAATTGCAAAAGTTTTGAGACCTCGAGTAAATACGGAGTAGGAATAAGTATGATTGTTGAGATTTAATATAATAATTGATGGTGTCAGACGAATTGTTTCAAACTATCTGTGACGATTTAACGGAGGATCCGGCATTTTTCATTCAAATGAAAGGTATGAAGGGTATTGATTAAGATCAGTGTTTGAAACTATTTTGTGTAGAAAGAGTCTCAGACAAATCAAAGATTACTTTGAAAAACAGTAAAAAGACGGAAAATTGTCCAAAGAATAAAAAATGTTGTTAAAATATTTTACTGACAGAATTTAAAGAACATTTTTTGTTTTTTCAATATTTTTTCGAAAGAATTTTTTAATATTTGAATTATACTTTCATAATTTTTGTTTTATTATTTGTTTTTCTTTTAAATTTATTTTGATACTTAAAAGCAGTAGTAAAAAGTGTTCGATGTTCGCTCCATCATCGGAGGATCATTCCTCTACTCAAGTGAAAGGTTTTTATATTAACTGATGAGTATTTGCCCATTGTCTTTTAATAATTTTCAATTTTTCTAGGTTTAGGATTTAAAGACAAATAAAAAATGTTTTTTCTCCTTAATGACTTCCACCAATAATATGTGTTTTGAGATGTAGGTTGATATGTTTATATTTGATTTCAAACAAAAAGTTATAACTTGTGACATATTGCAATAATGAGTTTCCGCATCATATCTTCCAATTGGCTGCAGTAGACATCGGCTGTAATCGACAAACCAAGTTCTATGAAGTCATAATGGATTACTTCTGCGTCAGACCACCAAACACTCACCATTAGCCTCTGCTTTACATTCAACTCTAATTATCCAACATTTTGACTTTACCAGTTCTTGCCAAGTGATTCAATATCATTTGCTTTGTAACAGCAAATTTTAACCCCAAATCATGAATATTTTCTGATGCATCCAATTCCATGGTTACCTTCAGTTTGTCATTGTATACCTGCGTCCAAGGGCATCACGGTGACTGATTATTTAGGTTAAAACTTCTTTTCGCGAATTTCCTGAATTATTTTGAGATTATCTACTGCGTAGTAGCATTGTATCCGAAAAAACTATTTAGCTTTCGCAAGGTTTCTAATGCTGAGGTTCTACATAGAAACTCGTACTTCATAATAGTTCGAATTTCTGCTTTTTGTATTTTTTTAAATACTAATTATTATAACAAGTTATCAGTAATTTTAATAAATTTTTATGGGTGTGTTCCATAGCCAAAATATGTAGCAATCAAACAAAAATCCGAGCAAAAAATGTTAAATCATTGTGTAATTATAACTATTTGAATTTATTGTAATCAGGTCTACAAATTTCATACTTGACGACCGTAATATTCTCAAAAACTTGTAACTAATTATCAATAGTCTGTTTCATTTAGTTCACTAAAATGCTCCTAACCCTAACCCCTGATTTATTTCTTTCATTCATACAAAAATAAATAAATACCTTTTAATATTAATTTTTCTTTATATTAAAATATTTGTTTTTCAGTCGTATTTTAACACGCAAAATTTGACTATTGATAATGATTGAGGAATGAGATTTTGGAAGTACCGGAAGTAGAAGAATGACATAACAGAATTTGGTAGCACTCAATGAGTGATAATGAGATTCTGTTACGAAATGATTTATGGCAAATAATCACTTAAATATGCAGATTATTAATTCAAATAAATTGATTAAGTTATGCTTGGTAAACAATGCATATATAATTTTTTAATGTAATCAAAGTTTATATCTGATATATTAATAGTGGATCACATTCATCACGATGAAAAATAATTTTCACTGCCATTTCAGAAGATATTTAAAGTACAATATTTTCAAAAGATTTACTAAATCACAGTACGACCGTGTATGACAAGTCACTCCGAATAAGAATGTGGAAGTTTAGTCGTTGGTTAAATATCACTTCGAGCTCTACTCAAGGTCCAGCGAATGACTAAGACTCTCTAGTTTTGGGTAATCTTCTAAAGAGTTTAAGTCTCAATACAATTTTTGTACAGTGGTAGCTCCAAATCCGAGATATCTTGAAGGATGTTGTAAAAAATATATTGGATTAAACATATTATTTCAGAATTTTATTTACAAATTACCTATCATTATATTTATTTATAAATTTCTCTCCCTCTTGACCCAAAGACGATTCAAATAAAAACTTTTAATGTTATTGAATGATAATTCAATGATTCTTTATCGCTGAAATTGTTATTGTTGCTTCGATATATTTATAAATAATATTTATATATAAACGATATATTAATTAAAAATTTAAATAATCAAGAAAATTAAATAATTGAATAATAGTTTTAAATAAATAAATATTATTCACATTTTCAAATGAACAATTTTGATAAAAGAGAATTTGATGAGTTATCGAGTCAATTAACGGTAAGTAAGGCCGTTTTGTGGGTGTTATATTGTTGATCGATTGATAGAATGAAATGACTTGCTCTGATTGGTTAACCGACTTGTTTTGTGAAATTTTACACAATTAAAATATAGTTTTAATATTCATTAATTATTTTCAGAATAAGATTTAAATTGACGAGTAAACGCACTCAACAAAAATCTCATGAATCCAGCAAGGTCAGTGAGTAGTATTTAATAAAAAAAATTTTTTGACAAAAAAACACAGAAATAACATTCAGTATTTCTACTGGGACTTTACTCGCCATATTATTGATGGGCGCAATTCACGTGAAAAAAGAACTGTTGGGACAATATTCTCAAATTTCACGAGTGAAATTTTTCATTATTTCCCATTTAAACGATTTTTGCTGTTTTAACGAACCCATATTTTCAAGGCTTGTGTCTCCTATCACTTTGTGATCGTTCACGAACAATATGATCGATTGTGGTCGCACTCGATCATTCATCGCTCTGATTTGCATTTGCTCATTAATCTCATTAATTTCTTCTGGAAAGCGTCTTCTCTGGAGCCTGTTTTGGGTCAATTTCATTTGTTAATTGTTGTTCCAGTAGCAATGCCTCTGACGGGACTCGTTTATGTCTACTTGACGTACGTAATCTACTTGATCAAAGGCACATCTCTTTCCGGTCTCGGTTATCTCACACAATGCGCAGTCGGATTTTCTGGTTGCGATTATTAGAGTGGTTAAAATACTGTTCATTCTCAAAAAAAATTAAAATCATATTATTAAGAACTCTATTAATTTTTCAATACATTTATTGGTATCACAACTTGAATCGCCACTAGAACAATTCTCCACAAAACTTGCGTAGCTGGTCATCGTTCTCGATTGATAAATTTAATTCTCCTTCTAAACATCTTATTATTCAAACAAATTAAATCTACAATTCGATTTTAAAATAATTTAAAATTTAAATTACAAAAATAGTTTTAATTATTTTAAAAAAATATTTTACACATATTTTTTCTTCGAAAACATGTTTCGCCACTTTTGTGGCATCCTCAGTTCTGTAATTAATTAGAAAGTTATTGTTTATATAGAAAGATGACTATTACGTCACAGTGTGTTATGTCAAAATACTCTAATATGATTGGACGAATCACTTTGCACAGTTAGAATAGGTTTACAAAACTTTATCAAGAGTGCTTCAGTAATTGTCCTTTCATAATTATGATCAAAGTTACTAATCAAAACCCGAAAATCATTATCAAATACCCTTCTTTGAGTTCCATTACATTTCACTATGTGGTCCAAAATTAAACTTTTTCTACTTGATTTGGTATTTTCTGCAATTCTAGTACGGAGGTGACAATTTGTCTCTCTAATGTACTAAGGATTCACAATTGTGACATTTATATTGGTAAACTAAATTTGCTTTGATACCCAATTGTGTTTTTGATTTATTTGAGAAGTAATTAGAAATTTTATTAGTTAAGAACAATACTTTAATTGTAACACCTACTGGGGCCTGTTTTTCTAAAATTCGTTTAAAATCCCTGGCACCTAACTAAAACTAACCTGTCTCACGACGGTCTAAACCCAGCTCAAGTTCTCTATTAGTGGGTGAACAATCCAACGCTTTGTGAATTCTGTTTCACAATGATAGGAAGAGCCGACACCGAAGGATTAAAAAAGCCACGTCGCTATGAAAGCTTGATGGCCACAAGCAAGTTATCCCTGTGGTGAATCCGGATTTTATATCGTCTCGTCGCTACTGTGATTGACTAGTGAAACCTTTCTCCGTGCTGATATCTACCTTGTCAGAGCCGGGAGAGAGAGTTGTACGCTATCAACGGATCTAACTCAATAAATGTCCAAAGGGAAAATCCCCTATATTGGTTGGGATGACGATATGTGCCTTTACCCTTGAAGAGCGTTATGACCTCAGCAGTCTTCCACGAAACCGGAAAAGGGCGTTCACCGGACTAGATTTCCTGGATATCCCAAGTAAGCTTGAGGGTGAGTTCTACCCCCTCATTTAAATAACTCTGCGATAAGTCCATTCTAACCTGGAGCCTTCCCTCGTTTTAATTGCCTTATGGCAGTACTGACCTCCACAATAGTAGGCACTTCTACAAATAATTCAGGATTCGGAAGAAAAACTGAACTTTGCTGCTCCATTGCCAAAATTGGTTGTCGTCTTGCAGCAAACAACAAATTAAAATGTTCTGCCAGAGTGCTAGGTAGTATGACCTGTCTCGAGGACAACAGAGTACAATATTTCGAAGAGCTCCGGCCAAAAAGCTGAAGTTCTAATAATAAATTCGAAGGACGACTTGCCATACCTACCTCCTTCGCACCTGCAATCAGGTTGCACAGTTCATTGACTCTCCCTCTGTTCCACTCCCGAATTTTACTTTTCAAATTCCTCCAAATAGCTTTCCATGCTTCAAATTCAACTGAGGCCTGAGTTCGAGCTAGACGCCACTTAATCTCGTTCAGTTGTCGGATAAGATCAAGTAGTTCGTCCCGATGTCCGTCCAACCACCTCTGCTTTAAGGGAGTCCTTCTATTGCGTCTTCCTATGCATCTAAATCGGTCGCTCGAAACTCGCAAAAATTTTTCAGTTTCGTTCCAATCAGGCGTAACATCCAGAGCTCCACGCTGCAGTTCCATAGACACCTCCGATATGTGGGCCATCAACTCCTCCCTGCAAAGACGAGCAGAAGCTGTAAAAATATGGGGGCGAGGATGGTGTTCTCACCGGCAATTATCCATGGAGGATTCAAAAAGGTCCATCATAACACAATCATGATTCGATCCACAGTCATAGTTCGGAATGCTTGTGACATTCTTTATCCTATGAGCAAGTCTGGTTTCTACTAAAAAAATCAAGTAACTCCCGGTATTTCGGACTGGATGAGTGCAGCTTGTGCTCTTCCCTGACGAGTGACGAAAAAAAGTATTTACTATTCGAAGACCAGTCTTTTCAGCTAGGCTGATGAGTCACTCTCCATTTCTGGAGGTTGTCCGACTGGAAGTAAAACAACCAACGGACTTAAAATGCGGCGCATCCTCTGTAGGCTGACCCACTCGATAGTTGAAGTCACCTCCAAATATGAGTTCATAACATTTTAAACGTGTAAACTTTTTCGCTCTGAGAATTGTTTTCATGATTTGATCATAGAATACATCTTTAGCATTCTCATCAGTGCTACAATCGGTAGGAGAGTATGCACCAACAATAATAACCCGGAGGTTGCTTAAGATGGCTAGGAAAAGTCGTTCGTTTATCGGATCAAATTCCAAAAAGCTAGCATCCCGAACCAAGAGGTCAATCCTACCCGCTCTTACTTTTGCATCCAACACTGCCCCGCTCGAAAACAGGGTTCGAAAAAATTCAACTGTGTCAGGACACATCAGATATCGTCTTATCTAAGTCAGAATGGTCGTTTCAACATTTCGATCGCGCATCATAAAACTTTACATCATCAAACTTTACATCATCCAACCCACGAGTATTCCAAAGTCCGACACAGTACACGTGCTTTTGAACCTGGAGCCGCTTGACACGGTACACATTTGCTTCCGTGCCTACGGACCTTACATTCTCGTTTGTTTGGATTTGAAATGGAGGTGCTGAATCGGCCACGATCGAGCCAAAACCATCACTCCGCGCTACATCACCGTTCAGTCTAATGCCCAACCTGCTCATATTATTATTTCTTGCAGTTGACTGTTTAACATGGATTCAAGTGGGAACTAACCCTAAGGTCCACAATGCGCTATTCATTAATTCCACCCTCGCTTATGTCGGTATGATGACACCCGGGTGTGTATCGGAATTCTTTGAGGTCACCCGCCAAACCCATTCAGTGTTTGGAGTTTTTGTGTGAGTACTTTTGTTACCAAATGTAGTTAAATGGATTACAGCTTTCTAGTATACTACAATTCAGCGAGGATGCTGAGGTATGCTAATGCATACTGCATCTTAAAGAGGTACTCTCGCATATAATTCAAATGCAGAGTGATCTCTCAAAACGAATCAACTTCAGTCGACTCGATAGCTGTCATATAATGGAATCATGCTGTAAGACTTTTAGGTTGCTTCAAAACGTACACTGTGACACGTACTATCACCCTAAAAGGGTACTTTCACTCAAAATTCAGCGGCAAAAATGTTCCTTCAAAACACTACTATTAAACGTAGTGATAGATATTGAGACACTCATTATTCTAGACTAAACACTTTCAGTGACGTACGGGTGTCAAACATTTCAAGGTTCCGTACATCACTGCCTCTCCTCTGTTTGACTAACAAAACATTTCAACTGTCAAATTCAAGTGATTAGTACTCATCACAGGGATACAATCGTTTCAAGCTATATTATGAATACTTTCTGTCGTTTCCCCATCATGCGGTAGGAGCGCGGGTGAGATAAAGGTCACTGCACCACAACCATATATTAACTGTCCAGCTTCAATTGGAGTACATGGATACCATTTCCCAGTCCACCTGATTATAGCTTCAGAGTGATTTTGCGACTCAGCTAGGAAACTGAGATAAACTAAGTATACTGTCACCTTGAAGAGGTACTTTTACGATTAATTCAGACGGAAAGTGGCCTCTCAAAACGACCAACTCCAGTCGGTTCGATATCTGTTATATAAAGGATTCATGCGGTAAGACTTTTAGATTGCTCTAAAAGGTATGCTGTGACACGTATTGTCACCTTAAAAGGGTACGTTCAATCAAAATTCAACAGTAAAGGTTTCCCTTCAAAACACCACTATTGAACATAGTGATAGGTTGGAGACTTCATATACTAAGCTTTCAAGTCTATAACTGTGATGAGAGTCACACAAAAAAATTAAGCCCACTTATCACAGAGTTGTACACTGCTCTTAGTTTGCCCTCACTCTCAAAAAAATATAAGTGAGGCGTACTTATCCCCGGCGCCCCGTAAAGGTGAGCTACGTGTACTGGGAGACCTGCCTTGTGCTTTACAACATCGCTCAAAATATTTCAAATGTGTAGTAAGACACAAGTTTGACATTCGACCCATTCTAACAACCGCGTTACAAAACATTTCAAAGAATGCGAAGTCAGAAGGGGAAAGTGTTGCCCTGCCTCTTCTAGCACATACACATAAAACATTTTCAAGTGTGTTCCTTCCGAGACACAGCCACCCCTCACCGAGAATCCCTGTGGTGCACCTCTACTCCTTTCCGGTATTAAGCCTGAGACTTTATAGGAGGCCTAGGACACTGATGGTTCTCAACGGGCACTTTTCAGACACCTCTGCTTCAAACCCTGAAGATAAATCAAAAGGATCGATAGGCCGCGTTTTAACGGTCTGTATTTAATTTCTTTCCAAAACTATTTAATTTAATACTTTTAGTAATTTAAAAATCTAAACATTTCTATTTTACTATTTACTTATACTTTAAAAAATATTCCAAAATATACTTCAAAATATATTTTTAAAATATACTTTAAATAAATTAATTTAAAATGCTTTTCTTTTATAGCTTTAATTAAAAAGTTTTCGAAGATACTCACATCATTTGTGATCGATCGACCGAGACATGATTTAAGGTTTTTTTGTCTGAACGATAAATTGAGAAATTTGTAGAAGGGTGTAGCCCCATTTCAAGAAAAATTCAGTTCTGTTTCGGCCACACACTTTGACATTACGGCTACTGCATCCCCCATTTAAACTACCCGTGTGTTCTTCCTCCCTCCAGGTGGATCTATCAAGAGTAGAGGTTAATTGGATCATAAAGTGTTCATAAAAAGTTTTACTTTTTCTATTTCCTCTAAAATTATTTTAATTGCATTTGTTTGTTTACATAAATAATATTTTTTTATATAAATAAATATTTTCTAGTTCTCTCATAACAAATGGATTTCTTTATCAAACTTGAAATATAAAAATATTAAAAAAATACATAAATCAAAAAAATATATTTGAATATTTTTTGCGAAAACTGTAAGACGATTTCTCTTATTTTCTTTCTTTAGTAAGATTAAAACAAAAAAATATGAATTTAAATTTTCATTGAAAATAGACAAAAAGCATTTTACAGCATGAAGTTCTTTTTATTTTTTTATGAATTTTATTTGAGCTGCAAACATTCCTTTGGTGTGGGAAAAGTTTTCTCTCTTTTTAAAATCCAAAAAGGTCGTATAAATAAAAATTTTAAGAATCACTGTTTTGAAATAATTCAAAAAATTGAATAGTTTCAATAATTTTTTTTAACTTAGAAAGTAAATTAAAACATTATATTCAAATATTTATGCTGGCTAATTGTTTAGAAGGAGTGTTTAGTATATACAAAACGAATTATTTAAAAAAATAATAATAATACTTCAATATTAAAATATCATATTTAAGTTCAAAGTCATTTTGATTAAAGTTACGTTAGAGTAAGCGTTCTTCGACTAAGATAATTTGACAAATTAATATTGAGGGTTCGACATAATCTCTCGAGTGAGAAATATTTATATAGAATACACATAGAATTCTCTAAGATTTAAGCATATTTTGACTGTAAATTTCGAAATGGAATTTAATTTGAAATATTAAAACTTAGTGTACATAGTAATCATTGTAAAATCATTGGAGTGTATTGATTCCATTTCTTGTACCATATTTCAGCTCGACAATCATCATTTTTGGCCCTGATGAGGGCCGTATTTATTTCTCTTTTTCTATGCCATGGAGCTCCACTACAATCGGAATCGATTGATGTGACGGATTTTTGTGAGGATCAGATCAAACAACTCTGATCACAAGAGATTGTCGAGTCTCTCCGCCATTGAAGCACCTCGTTTCTACCGAATGAGTAGGTAAATGAATTTGATTGTCGGACACAACCACAACAACTTCTCGATTACCAATTTGCCTAACAATCCTGTCGCTCCTGTTATAAAAATGATTTTGTTGTCATAGAAATAAAAAAAAATGCTTCTCGTTCAAATATTTCGGCATGAACGAGATTCAAATGGGACAATTTGACAGATTGAATTAAATGAAAAAATAGTAATAATTGAAAATATTCAAATGTTTTATTTATTTTAAAAAATTTCTGCGGGGTTACCGCATTTACAATTCATATTATTTAAACGAGAAAAATTTAATTAACCCTTTGAACGCGTTAAACATTATTAAACATTAAATTCGGGCGACTACAGTCGATTGATGCGTTCAAAGGGTTAAAGTTAAATTGCAATTCAACAATTATAATTATACAACCCATCAATTAACATTCAGAATGGGCAAAGTAAGGTTATTTCAATACTTAAAATTTTTAATTAAAAAACTTTTGCCATATTACCCAATAATACTTTGATAAATAAAAATGTT